>JAECUM010015733.1:0-33324 GCA_016617855.1 Megalonaias nervosa | reverse complement strand
AATTCCTCAATTGAATCACAGTTTTTGTTTCCGAATAATTCCAGAATAAATTTCCATGAATATCTTTCAGAATTTTTTATAAAAAAGTCAACTTGTTGAGTTTCCAGGAGAATAAATTATTAAATTCAAAAATC
Organism: Megalonaias nervosa; assembly: GCA_016617855.1. Classification (NCBI taxonomy): domain Eukaryota; kingdom Metazoa; phylum Mollusca; class Bivalvia; order Unionida; family Unionidae; genus Megalonaias; species Megalonaias nervosa. Next base: position 33,190 of record JAECUM010015733.1, on the reverse strand, counting down.
AGATGAAAAACAAACAATCTGGCAACAAATAAAAATAACACCTTGTTCCTTCAAGATGTTAAAATGACTCTGCCAGAAGAATATTAAGAATGCATATTTAAACCCCAAAAACATCATTTCAAGTCTCGCAAGATGGGTCATGTGGTCTCTTACTACAAGAAAACTATCACGTAAGCCAGTGTAACTCCACTTAAAAACCAATCATACATAAACGTTGTTTACACATGGTGATCACGCAAGGAAAGTATGGCCCTGATACTGACCAGTCATTTTAACTGCCTGTTTACGTTCTTGCCAGCCCAAGACAAACTAGATTAACCAAAAATAATTCTCATGTAACACTTTTATGTCTTAAATAAACAACATTTGCTAAAAGAAAATATCGAAGAATTTTGAATCCTTTCAGTAATCATTGCAATAAAATGTAATGAAACAAAAATAAAATAAAAAGAATTTTAAAACTAACACACAAGCAATTTAATTACATATACGTAACAGTGTGCACCAGAGAGATCAAACAAAATTTTTTCAGTGTACAAGACTGTATTTATTCAGTGTAGCTTTTATTTGTAGCTTTTGCAAAGAGAAAAAAAAGACTATTTTCAGTTACCTGACGAGTGGGATAATCCTCATGTATTATGACCCTACTATATTCCATTAGGAATAAACACTGCTAAATCAACAGTTCATTCTTGTTTTAATTACGATGTACATTGTCACAGCAACCACATGGCTATTTTATAAAACTCGGTGAACCGAGATCTTAAGTAATTAGTCAAAACCACTAAATAAACAACAATTCTTCTGGTGCACACAAACAATTATTGTATAAATAATTGCAAGTTTGCAAAGTTACGAAAGCTCAGTTTTCTTAAAACCACACATAATTAGAACCCATCTCACATTTTATTGAAAGTCATTTTCATCCACTGCAAATCAAAGATTTCACTGAGTGAGGCCATTGGTCACATGTTTGGTTCACATATTGAATGATGGCATCATCCACATAAACTGATTGTTAAAATATACTGGTGGTGCGACTTTATGGACAATGGTTTAAGTAAAAGATTGTATAGACATGTTTCAGTTACCACTCGACATGGAGTTGTTTGCTACATCAGCTATGTTTTTGATCTTAGATCGATCTTGATGGGCGTTTGATTTATACTTGTATCCTCATGCTGACAGAATTATTCTTTTAACGATTCAGATCATGACCATTTCTAATTGATGTTTATTTTTTTTTATATTTGTTATTTTGGGTATTTATAGAGATTAATCAATGAAATAAAATACTTATAAATATGTATACATTGACAGCAGCAAATCCACAAATTTAAGCATCCTTGAAAATGTCCTTTTTCTCACAAAACCACAAAAATTGATGCCCACAAAAATAAGTGAAACCACAGTAGCCAGTAATGTGTTTAAAGTGCTGTTAAAAACCAGTCAACCAACCGCAACCAGTCTATAGCAAACCTCCATGAAGAATCATTTTTTTTCTTTGGATTTTAATAACAGTGTGTGCAATTCATAGATAACATTATCAAATTTAATTAGTATTTGCTAACAACGTGTGCAGTCCATAGATAATATATTCAAATTTAATTAGTATTTACTAACAACATCTGCAATTCAGTGATAGCATAATCGAATTTAATTAGTATTTACTAACAGTGTGTGCAATTCTTAGATAATATAATCAAATTTAATGAGTATTTACTAACATCGTGTGCAATTCTTAGATAATTTAATCAAATTGAATTAGTATTTACTAACAATGTGTGCAATTCATAGATAATATAATCAAATTTAATTAGTATTTACTAACAGTGTGTGCAATTCATAGATAACATAATCAAATTTAATTAGTATTTACTAACACTGTGTGCAATTCTTAGATAACATAATCAAATTTAATTAGTATTTACTAACAATGTGTGCAATTCAAAGATAATATAATCAAATTTAATTAGTATTTACTAACAATGTGTGCAATTCATAGATAACATAATCAAATTTAATTAGTATTTACTAACAGTGTGTGCAATTCATAGATAATATAATCAAATTTAATTAGTATTTACTAACAGTGTGTGCAATTCATAGATAACATAAATTAAATTAGTATTTACTAACATGTGCAATTCATAGATAATATAATCAAATTTAATTAGTATTTACTAACAGTGTGTGCAGTTCTTAGATACGCAAGTTTTATGGGATTAATACCCATTGTATTATGTACCAAGCACACACTTCTACCACAATTTTGCCTTTACAGAAAAAAATGATGCTCAACAGAAGTGAGAGAAGAAAATTTGAAGATAGATACAAAGTACTTGAAGATGATTACAAGTGAGTAATGAACTGTCAGTAATAAAGATCATAAATTAGTGTCATAAATTATTTCAGTACAAGTTCATACTGGTTGTAAAAACCTGGTGTACGAAGATTACTGGACTAGACATTGTTTAAAATAGTCCTAAACTTCCATGGATGGAAATTTGGAAGTCCCATTCCTAATATCTGGAAGTTTCATCATTATACTTTCCTGAAATTTTTTAAAAAAATATATAAAGGATATCTACATTTTTGGAAAATATCAGGAAGTATTTCATGAGTGAAGTGGAAACATTTGTATTGTCATGAGTGGCGAAGCCAAGAGTGAAAATGCAAAAAATGTTTCCACTTTGTGAGTGAAATATTTAATTATATCTACTACAAAAATGTACATTTTCATATTGTTATATAGTTCTTAAAGCAACAACAGGTTTGCTTGTTTTTGGGATTGTTTTTTTACCATTGTGATTAATGGCTGTATTACTACATAAATAAAATAAATTGACAATAATTTTAGAACATCGACTTTTTACAAATTTATCTCATTTATATAATGCTTTAAATTATGTATTTTGTCAAATTAAGGACTCTTTTCATGCAAAAATATTGAGCTTTTATTTTCATAAACTCATTTTTTACACAGATTGTTTCAGTGAATATTGTGAGTGGGGGGATATTGTAGAAGCATCCCAGTGTAGCTGTGTCCAGCAGACTTCATAATGCAACATCTTTAAATGAAAGATTTTAATCAATGTGAATTTTTCTATAGAGATTTTAGTTCACTTTGTTATTTTCTACATTCAAATATGAATTGTGTGGCCTGGCAAACTTGCAGTCCAGTTTGATAACAGATGCTGCACTTGAATTTTTGTGTCACTTAATTTCAGGTTGCAATCAGCATGCATCTATTCACTATTTCTCAGTCGTTTTCTAACATGGGTATTATTGTGATGAGAGTTAGATCACAACCTAAAACAGTTACTATACTTAATCAAAAGTTTTCTCGACAATTTTTCACTATTTGTCTGAGACTGAAACAGGTATATATTATACTGTATGGGTGACACTGAATATTGAATAGAAACCAGTCTTGTATTTTAAGATCAGTCACTGATAGTTTGCATCGTTCATGTGAAAAGAACTATTTTTAAGAAATCAGTTGTTGGGAGTTTGTTTTTAGGCATATCTTGATGGCACCTTCTCATTGATAACTTAAACGTATATTAGACGATCTCTCTTCATCCAGATGGAGAGAGAGAGAAGAAAAATGCATCCACTTGATTGAGCCTGGATTTACCTTGATAAAATGAAAGGCATCAGGATCAGTATAGCATGAATGAAGCAAATTAAATGGGCCTAAATATTGAAAGACTGAGTTTAATAACATAATTAAGGGCAAATATATTTCCAGATGAGAAAAGAAAGTAGTTCCAAAAGTGGCATTAAGTGTGATATTGCAAATGTGACAATATTAATTTTCTCCCACTGATATATTTCAGTATCTCATTATAAAAATACATTGTTAAATACAGTCTTTGTTATTTTTATAAAAAGTTTAAAAAATTCATAAAGAAAAGAATATTTTTTATGTTTTTTTAATGTATTTAAGCAGTAATATAGACAGCATTTCTGAAAACAATGCATCTTTAACAAAAAACCAAACTAGATTTTAGTTTAGCATTTATGAACTGCATACATTTTATTTGATGGCTATTTAAATAGGATGGTATAAAATATGTCTGTTCATTTCAGATTGTGGACAGTACTTTATACTTAATAAAATTCCATCAATTTTGCCATATACACATTGTTATTGCTTTGAACATAATGCTGGTTTTGGGACAGCTTGTCAAGATCTTTTTGGTCTGTTCATTGTTTTTTTTAATCATATTTAACATAGGTATGCCTCTTCAGTTATAGAAGTTTCTTACAATTGGCCAATACAGCCTTGTAAAATTAAGATATACTCATGTATACATGAGATTGTCTTTGAAGGGTGTATATGGTGTTCAGCCATGCTGAGATAACTTGTCACCAGAGTCGAAAGTGACTAGTGCAGTTGTTGCAGTCTGCCATCCAGTATGGGTGTGAAATATACAACACTAGTGTTTGAGGTCTCAGACATTTATTCCAGGAAAATGTTTACAATTAAGATTTAAAAATTTACAAATATAAAATATCAAATTTAAGATTAAATGATTGTTAATCACAAACTCATTTTCCTCCCAAATTCAATTTATGTGCACAGATTATATTTGGTTATTGAGTTACGCTATGTTAAACATAATACTGATGTTACCTTACATTACTGATGTTACCTTACATTACTGAAAATAACAATAAACAATTCATGTGATTGATGAGTGACTTATTTTTCATGTAAAAGGTGGTGATATACTCTACAGAACCACATATAACTATATACTGGGTATGAAATTTGGGCGTTATGAAGCTTGGAGTTACTACAGGGTTTTTTTGACAATTAGACACCAGAATTAATGGCTTAAACTATGGCTTCAGTGATACCATTATCAATATCTACACTAGATTCACATGGTAATGGTAACTAGGCAAGAAATGACATGCAAGTTGGCATTGTTTTCTATATTGAACATTGTTATTCAATAAACAGGCACAAATTAACTGCTTCTGGTTGCAGTGATAACATGTATTTCAGAATGGGAACTTCCTAGGATCACTGACATCCAGTGATAGAACTCTGGATGTCCAGGAGAAGAATTTTTCTGTATAATATATTGATATATTTGTGTGGAATTTTCATATCTCACATCAATACATCGTTTTAGTTATTTTTCTGACACTTCCTGGTGAATCAAAATATGGGTTATAAGCCAAAATGGCAATGCAGTACTGCAGACAAAGTGTGAAAAGGACAAAATATACAGTGGGGATATATAGATAGAATACCTAAATTTGGTTTACATAGGGGATTTCAAATTAACTCGTTAATTAATATTAATTGAATAATATGATAACTAACCTTTACAGTGGTTGCTGAAGACGACTAAATGCTTCTAGAGGTAAAATATGTAGTCATTTCTTATGTAGTCATTTCTTGTATTCTGGTATATTTAGCAGTCATGATGGTTCTTTTTGGTGAAGTAAACTAAACTTTATGAACTTCTTCCTTAATTAATTTGGAAAGATAAAAATGTTAGTGTAGGGTACACTCAGTGGCAGAGATGATTGGTGAACTTGTAAAGAAACACAAAATGTGGGCTAGTGGCTACAAGTCCTTGCATAGGAGAGTTACTAATTAAGCCCCTTGTTCACTTTAGTTTCCATGTGCAGTGGGACAATTCGGATTATTCTAGGCTTATAAAAGCAGATGCTGTCCTATGTCAGTCTTTACTGTTTCCATGTGCTGTAAAAAATAATATCACACATTGTAAGGAATTTGTTCTTTCTTGTTTAACAGTACTGCCTTAGAAGAAGTGCAAAATTCTATGAATGTTCGGCTTTCCCAGGCCAAGTCTAAACATGAACAGGTTTTGAAAAGGAGAGAACAAGAATTATTGCTCAACAAGTAAGTTTCATGTCATACATATCATAACATACATATCATAATATCATAACATGCATATAACATAATATCATAACATATAACATACATAACATATAATATAACATACATATCATAACATATAACACATATAACATAACATATATATCATAACATATAATAACATACAAATCACAACAAACATATCATAACATACATATCATAACATCTCAATATTGTCTAAATCCAGTTGAACCGATCACATATGGTACAGAGATTGTCATTTATTATACATCGGTATATCTAGTTCAGTAGAACAGATCACATATGGTAAAGAGACATTTATTATTTATCTGTATTTCTAATCCAGTGGATTAGATCATACATGGTAAAGTGATTGACATTTATTGTAAAACTGTATTTCTAATTCATTGAAAAGTTAGAACTATCATACATTTTGGCATAGAAAAACGATGTGCTTTATACACAAAAACATCCAAATACTGATATTTTGCATGCGGATTAAACATATATTTGTACATGTGTTCAGAATATTGAATTTGAAATGTTCAGATTTTATACTAAACACTTAATAGAAGCAACTCTGTGGGGATGTCAGATGATTCTGTATCTTATGTCAGTGTTGTATTTTTTTAAGACAGTTAGATGAATTGTTTTGTTTGAAAATAAATACAAGGTAAATGCTTAGACCAGAAATAATAAAAAGTTAATTGGGGAAACTGACCCTGATGAACATTACACCACTGAAGCATAGCAACTGCATAATTATCTAGTTCCCTTGGCCTCTTGTTTAACCCTGTTTACCTGCAGATAGTTTAGTTACATGTTACTGAATACGGATTACTTGCAAGAAGTGCTATAGAGAGACTGCCATATAGTATTGTATTGGTTTTAGAAATATATAATAAAAAGTTTAATGCAAAGTAAACTTGCTAGATATGGATTTGCAATGTATTGTAGACTTATTTGAAGCCTAGAACACTGTAATGTAAGTTCATTGCAAAATGACCTGATAGTTTCTATGCCTCCACCATATCAGTGGAGGTGACATGTTCTTCCATTTCATCATGTTACATCATGTCAAGTCATGTCATGAATTTCATTTTCACTAGTTTGCTTAGAAGGACAACATGGATTCAAGCCAAATTTGGTATGAGGCTTTACATTAGAAAGACCATGATCAAGTTTGATTTTCAGCATTTTCTGAAAAAAATGAATGGAGTCATGGCCCCTGTTTGACTTAGATTACTGCACTTAGATTTTTATATTATGGTGGCTGGGAATTTTGGTGGGGGCGTCAGTGTCTTATTAACAGTTTTCTGGTTGTATGAAATACTTGAAGATTTGTGAGTACCATATATACTTAAAAGTCCAGTCTAACGGCAAACTGCACAGACCCAGAGTTGCCATTGTATAATGCACAGACAGACCGTGATCTGTGTAGTTTGTTAGGAGTAATCAGTTGAACAAACAGCATAGACCCTGATCTGCATGTACATTATGCAACAACAGATCAGGATCTATGCTGTGTGGTGTTGGACTCGACTTAAAAGTGAGTATATATCAAATTTTTATGTAAAGAAGTGAAATATGAGGATAACTTGGATTCAGAATTGGTTTTGTTTCATGAATATTTTTCAATATGAATATTTTGATTCAAATTAAGATTTGACATAACTTTATGATTGTACATGCAAGTCTTCTAGTATAAAGTTCTTAATTTTCTTATCATCACTATATATTTCCTCATTTTCATTTAGATTAGAAAGAGAAAAAAGGGCACTGCATGCAAAGTTGAGTCAAGAGAAATTAAATGCTGAAATGGAAGCTTGGAAAGACACGATTATTCAACACAGACAGATGGTTTGTAATCCTCTTTAATTAGTGATACACATTTATATGCCAAGAAGATTGTGATGTTCCTTAGGTGGGATGGATTATTTGAATCTACCATATGTACTCATGTATGAGTCAAGTCCGATTGCAAACAACTAGATCCTGATCTGCTGTAGCATAATGTGCCTTCATATCAGGGTCTATTTTGTTTGTTCTATTTACTCCTTATAAACTGCACAGACCCAGATCTGCCAGCACAATATGACAGCAGATCTGGATCTGTGCAGTTTACAGTTGGACTAATAGGTGAGTATGTACGGTATCACAAGTTTGATGTGGAATAGGGAAATCCAACCCAGGTGTGATAATTCATTGGCAGGAAGGAGGTTTCACCAGATTACTGATTAAGAATGATGACACCTATGGTGTTTCTTCCTACTCCATGCATCAGTATATATACTTAATTATAATTTCTTACGTTACCTAGGTCACAAAAGTAGGTTTTAAACAAAATGGCACTCATATGGCACTGTAATGGCAAAATATTGATTAAAAATGGTTAAATATTTTCAAAGTATATATGCAATTTTGTGTACACCAAATGATAAACTTGGAAATTTGGTTAAAATACAGCAATATGATGTAAAATCTGAAACTGGTAAAAAAAAAGAGATGATTGTGACATTTTGGACACATACGTCGTGCTTGATGGCATGTGAAGTTGGATAATGGTCACATGAGGAGAGATGAAAAAATTCTGCATCGGTGTTCCATGCTGGAAAACACAGTCCAACACATATTGGAATATTATAATACTATAATCCATAACAAAGACTTATAAAAATGGTACTAACAGCTGCCTCATTTGGCACTCACCATTAGGAGGTTAGTGTTAGGGCTGGTTGGCCTGGTGTCAGGATAATGTGACTGGGTGGGACATGATGTTATATGTCTGCAGCATGATACCCCAGCGCTAGACATCACTATAAACTGCCACACTGCAGTCATCATAGCGATATGACTGAAAAATTGTTTCAGTTACATTAAAAATCCAAATCACACACACCCACACCCACACACACACACACACACACACACACACACATAATACTATAATCTTTCCCATGAATGTGAATTACCATGTATACTCTGTTATAAGTAAAGTCCAATTGCAAACAACATACACCCTGATCTGCCATTGTATAATACACTGTATGATGGCAGATCTGTGTCTGTGCAGTTAGATTTAACTTTCAAGTGAATGTATATGGTATGATAAGGAGATATAAGCCAATGAGATAAGACTTGTGTAACATCAAGGGTTGCCACAACTGTTTTCTGTGTATTACACTGAAAATACCACCTTGGCAGCAGGCTGCAGATGTGGGATGCCTTATTCAGAGTGGTTTGGGTTTTAATTGACAACCTAGACAGAAAAAGTTTAAACTTTATTTCAGCCATCATTTGCGAGCTTGCACTGTGTGTGGTATCTGTTAGACATTCCTGTAAGTGATCAAGGGAGTTGATTCTAACACTCAGACCATGTGGCAAGGTTCTCATTGGTTAAGCTTAGCTCATGCTTCTACAGTTGTCACATTTAGCGAATCAAGGGAATTCAAGAATTACAGAATGCTGAATACTTTGGTCAGTGAAGGTGGTAACAACTGATGATTTGATATAAATGTAGTTATTATGTACTTACTGACATTTGGAAATAATGATGACTATGGTGGTATTGAGTTAGCATCTGATTCAAGTACTAGCAACAGCCTCGTCTCATTCTGATTCGAATGGAATAATGTCAACTATTTGGAAGAGACTTGAAGGTAATTGTTGTGATACATTCCAATTTGGTAAGTTTTTGGAATAATGAAATACCAACACTTTTAATTTTTATTGTTATTCTTGCAACTTTTTGTGATAAACAATTCTAAGAAATTATTCAGTTTCAATAACCTGAAAGTATTGCATATGTAGCTGTTAATGCTGAAATGTCATCTAGCCATCATGTCATGACTGAAGTTAAATATGACATCATAACAACTATGGACTTGAGGGTCATTCAAAATGGACATTATTTGCATCAAAGTTTTTTTGTTTACTAGCATATGATGGAAAAGTCAGAGGATGTTCTAATCATGGTACCAGAAGTGATAGCTCATTTTTTCAGGTTTAAAAAGTTTGTAAGAAAATGCTTCTAATAAACACAAATAGAAGGCTGTGTCAGAACTGAATGCAATGCAAAAAAAAAGATTTAATTTAATTTAAACTGTGCAGCAATTGCAAAATAACATTCCATTATGGACTTACGTGTAACCACTAAGTTATTTCAGTTCTGCTCTGGAGACATCCATTTCTTCAATAAGAACATGAGAACTTTTCACAGTAATTATGAAAGAGAAATATAGGTATGGGTTTAGTGTATTTGAAAGAAACTTAATGTGAATATCCATAATTGTTGCAATGTAAGAAGCAAGTAATATTTATAGTAGATGATGAAATAATAGGCAAGAAAGTAGAAGAATATATTGAAAAAAATACATATGTAAAGGTATAGCCTGAAGAAAATACCAATTTGATGTTAATATTTCTATAGACTTTTATGCTGTGGATATCTCTTTTATATAGATTTTACAGTGGTGGCTAACATTTCATATCAAGCTCTCTCAATAACTGTAGTGGTGGGGCAAACTATCAATTAAAGTGAAGGAAACCAATGTCTTTTTTAATCAGGCTCACACAAGGTTTTGTGAGATTCTTGCCATAATATGGATTTTCTCATAATGCCAGAATGAGACTTTCCCAAAATTTGGAAAAGTGATTTAATTGGCTGATGAAATGAGGTGATGTCTTACATCATTGAGATGATAAGAAGAGATCACATTTACCCAAATGTGGATATTTTCATTGGCAGATTGGGATATACCTTCTGCATCAGTAGTGGTGTTATATGTTACCATGTTACCATTTCAGTATTATTTTGTCTTGAATGATTGCAGAAAATATATTGTTTTGTTTTTTTTTAAATTGAGAGATAGAGGGAGGTTTTCATGGTTTTGCTTCTACAAAGTTTTATTGAAGTACCTTCAGTTGGTATCAGCAATCAGAGAAGCACTTCTTATGGTGAAGGTTTCATGGAACCACTCAGGTCTGGCTGAATGAAACTACAGAACCCCAAAAACGTTTTGAAAAAACCTACTGAACAGCCACTAACCACAATCAGAAAATCCTAAACCTTTTGTTAAATGCTGTAAATAAAGATTTTAGACTTAAATAGTTGCCATTTTGAACTGCCATCAAGTCCATTACTGTTATTATGTCATGATGACATCACAGTGATTTGATGATGTAATTGCAGCATAGCAGTAATTTTAAGGCTATGAAAACTGAATCGTTTCTTCATGTTTTTTGTTCAAAATTTACAGGAATAAGATTGCAAATAAAAATGCAAGTATTTCATTGATTGCTGAAATATGATAAAATGTTAATTTATGTTGAGAATATGTTCTTCACATATTTAGCTGGATATTCATCAAGCAAAATCTTGCCAATTTCGGAAGTATCCCTAGGATTACATTTGAGTCTCTTTGAGAGAGTCAGAGTTATTCCACTCACATGAGAAAAAGAAAAATATGTTCCGATTCCAAAAAAGACCCTAACTCTAGCTGACGTTTCAAATTGAACTTGGGATAGCAGTGGTGCCACTTGAGCATGTTACCATCATGCCTGACATGTCCAGATATGAAAGAATCTGTTTATTGTTTGCAAGATAAGGTGACACTAGAAAGGTTGAATATTTGCATGGTATGAAACCCATTTGAGCTAAAAACATAAATAGTCAACTCTAAAACAGACATTATTTGGGCATGCTGTGAACCCTTAAAGCTGTCAGCAATTTTATTCATGGGCAGACAGTATTAACCTTGTAATGGATACCGTGTATACTCACTTATAAGACAAGTCCAACTGCAAACCAGATAGACCCTGATCTACTGTTGCGTAAAGCACCGGCAGACCAGGGTCTATGTCATTTGATCAGTTGGTTACTCCTATAGACCAAGATCTGCCATTGCATCAATGGATGGAAGATCTAGGTCTGTGCAGTTTGCAGTTGGACTTGACTTATAAGCAAGTACATATGGTGCATCATTCTCTTGGAGGAATTGTTATATGGTTTTAATGGTATGGTTATAAAGTGACATTTTGTGCACTCGGATTTTCACGTTTTTAAAATAGGAATGGTAGTTTGATATGTAGCAAGTTGTTTGACTGGTCAGTCATCAACATTTGCCACAATTAAATATATGATGAATTATCAAATTCAAAGTATTGAGGTTTTGTAAAGGAAGACTACTAATGACACAGAATGCTAACAATTGTACCCAAAAAGTAAGGTTTTGTCAGTATAAAACTTCATATTAATGTGGGTCGAACAATTAGCAACCATACCTTTGCTAAATGAGACATAAAAAGCTGATAATCCAATTCAATGAAGTTATATCATTTTGAAATCCAGTAATAATAAATGAAATTTTTCTGCAGAACTAAAAGTTAGTGGGTCCAAAAATCACTGCTGAATCATGATACTAAAAAATGAACTATAGCCAAGTTGTCATGAACATAAAGTTTTATAATGGATTTGATCAGAATCCAAAAGGAATGAAGGCAGTTATTGTGTAGAGTACAAATTGGGCAAATCTATTATTAAGGGCCATCTTGACTCGAAAACAGAATGTTGAGCATGTACCTAAGCGACACTGACAGTCAAATTTGAATGAGGTCTCATTATTGTTAAGGTGCCTACTAAATTTGAGTCTAATTAGGCAGTCATTGTGCATGTGTGTGTGTGTGTGTGTGTGTGTGTGTGTGTGTGTGTGTGTGTGTGTGTGTGTGTGTGTGTGTGTGTGTGTGTGTGTGTGTGTGTGTGTGATTTGGATTTTTAATGTAGCTCTAGCAATTTTGCTGTCATATTGCTACAATATCTGCAACGTGGCAGTTTCTAGTGGTGTCTAGCACTGGGGCATCATGCCACAGACATGTAGCATGATGTCCCACCCAGACACATTATCCTGATACCAGGCCAACCAGTCCTAACACTAACCTCTTAATGCTGAGTGCCTAGAGATGCAACTGTTACTACCATTTTTATAAATATTTGGTATTACTCAGCAGGGGTTCGAACCCACGACCTCCTGCATCCAAGGCAGACACTCTAACCACTAGGCCACCAGAGTGGCCTCTCCATTGTACAGAAATGAAAGTGAATGAATCCAAAAACCATGTGTTATAATTCTGATAAATGTTGACATGGATAGCTGATAATTAAACTGACCTATTTCACTATCAATATAAAGCTGCTCCAAATTTAGTTTAAATCCAGCAGAGTTGTTGTGTGGAAATGAAAGTGAACCAGTCCAGTGATCAGGGGAAATAACTCCACTAAATTATGATGCAGAATATTGACAGTAAAATACAGCAGATGTCTTATCGGTATCAGTTGTCTGCTAACTTTGGTTGGAAGATAATATAAGTTACAGGCTTTATTACATGGAAAAGAAATTGGTGGCGCTGTCAGTCAAGATTGTTTACTCCATAAATGATGTAGAATGTTGCCAATCAAGCTCATCCAAGGTATCATAAGTATAAAGAAGCATTCCGATATGAAATGCAATAACACCTAAGTTATTTTGCTGAAATGAAAATGGGTGGCTCTGATGGTCAGGGACTTTAATTCGTCTAAAATACAAGTCATACAGGTTATGTAAGCATGTTATATCGACTGTTTCAACTATAGGTGTCACTGTTCAGAGCTTGATAACATGTACCTTTAAATGGCAATTATTCTGATTATATTGCTAGCTCATTGATGAATAATCCTTACAAGATCTTTACATAACCAAATCAGGAAATACAAGAGACAAAACCAGTGTTAAAGTACATTGACATTTTTAGATGGGGCCAACCAGGAGGTGGATCCAGTTTATTCCAGAATGAATGTTACATGCTATGATGTCACAATGAAAGCATCCCGTATTGGAAAAAGTTCTTACTACAGCCTGCAGATTTCGTTAAAATACAAAAATAATAGGAGTTATTGTACAGTAAAGAGAATTTGAAAGCACATACCATCCACCACCCATGTAGGCCACGTATGTCTGTTTCCAGTTCACTGCATTATGAAGTAGTAATACAGAGTAGCATATTTAACATAATCGACTGTGACCTCAGCATAATTATATTTCAAGCAATGCATGTTAAATATAAATAGCAGCAGTCTACAGGAAGTTGTCAGTGGGGAAAAAAATGGAATTTGCTATATAGCAGTAGCCTTGGACCAGGCACGTCTTGAGCGTACTTTATAGTGATATGTCAGAAACAGTGTAAACATTGTGATATTATTGTGATTTGAATTTTTAAAGAGTGGTGATATTGCAGAAGTGACAAATTTTGATTTAAATGCAAAAATAACTAACAGAGTTATTGTGCAGAAATGAAAGTAGATATGTCTGACAGTTGGAGACTGCAGTCTGGAACAATAATGCAGAACACTAACAATCTGACTCTGCCAAGATCTGATGAAATCAAGCTGCATTCCAAATTTGGTTGAAATCCATAAATACTTAACAAGGTTATTTTGTTGAAATGAAAGTGGTTATGTCCAACAATCAGGGGTCATATCTGTGCTAAATGATGATATAAAATTCTGATGCTTAGACTTGGACAAGTTTTTATCTGTATTAGGCTGCACAACAAATTTAGTTGAAAACTAAAAATATTGAAGGGCTGTTGTGTGGAAATGTAAATATGATGGATGGATGTACGGACATACAGAAGACAAAAAGACATACAGGTCCAATTTAATATCCCCCATTTTGTATGAAAAGTGGATGACAGCAATAGACAATATTTATCTACACAATAAACGTAGTCACAGAGCCACACAAATTACAGTTTATATCATTTCTGAACACAATTTTCTTTTTTTACATTAAAATGGGGATTATATCCAAATGGTGATTTTGTCATACCAAATATCTCTTTTATTGACAGTGTAATTTCGATTAGTAAAGTCATCATTTCTATTTTTGCATTTCCTGAAATATATCATTCTGCCATTCGAAAAAGCCTTTTTGTATATCATAAGTGAGTAATTTTCAATCTTTATCCTGATAGGTTGAGAAACAAGTCAAGAATTCTGTGTCAAGGAGTACAGTGATGAAGGCAAGAAAAGTACATGAGGACCGAATCCAGAAAGAGAAGAAACTGAAGAAGAATATTAAAAAGTATTATATATTTCTTTCCTCAGATTTTTTGATGGATTCTTTAGAAACAAGTCATCTTCCTGCTTATTATTTTATCTTATGGTCCAGAACTCTCAATGTATACACTACATGTACTTATGTATGTATGTACCTTATTGTCCAGAACTCTGTGTATACACTACATGTACTTATGCTTGTATTATATGGTCCAGAACTCTCAGTGTATACACTATATGTACTTGTGCTTGAGGCTTAATTTCCAGAACTCTCAGTGTATACACTACATGTACTTATGCTTGAAGCTTAATTTCCAGAACTCTCAGTGTATACACTGCATGTACTTATGCATGTAGCTTAAAGTCCAGAACTCACAGTATATACACTACATATGCTTATGATGGTATCAAACAGTCCAGAACTCTCAATATATACACTACATGTACTTATGCATGTACCTTATTGTCCAGAACTCTCAGTGTATACACTACATGTACCTATGATGGTATCAAACAGTCCAGAACTCTCAGTATATACACTATATGTACTTATGCATGTACCTTATTGTCCAGAACTCTCAGTGTATACACTACATGTACTTATGATGGTATTATACAGTCCAGAACTCTCATTTTATACCCAACATGTACTTATGCTTGCAGCTTAAAGTCCAGAACTCCCTGTGTATACACTCCATGTACTTACGCTTGTATCTTGTAGTACAAACTCTCAGCTTATACACTATGTTCATTTATGCATACACTATGTTGCAGAACTGTCAGTTAGATACTCCTTCTGCCACACTTTGTTTCCATGGTAACTGAAAACAAATATTGAATGCGTTAGATTGTAATTATCAAAATGAAGCTCTGTGCAACTTGCTTTACTTGTATACCAAGTTTAGTTGCAATACCTTGAATAGTTTGACGGTCATGCTCCTGAAAGGAAATGAGAGACATTGTATCCATCGAATGCATAATCCAAGGGTCGTAGATTGGATACCTGGATAGGCCAGCTTAGGTCAGCTCCCTAGCATGCCTTTGGGAAAGGCAGTTAGCTCCGTTTCCCTGGCATGCAATGGCTAATCATGTATGGAGATGACAATTAAAAGACAAAACCAACCAACCTTACAAGAAATTTTTACAAACAGGCAAAGAAATAATTATTATGGACATGTCGACAGACAGAGATGGTGATAATAATAATAATAGCAGCACTGTAAATGAGTAAGACTTAACATTCTGTGGAACCAAGAATTTATTTTAATTAATTTAATTTGTTTTACTTCAGGATTCAAGAAGAGGTTGATGAATGGCAGAGGTATACAGAAAATAACCTGGGCAGAAAGGAAAAGAAGACAAATCTTATACAGAAAGAAAAAGACCTTACTATAGAACAGGTATGTTTTGCTGACATATATCCACTGGATCTATAATCTGGACCCAATCCATTATGAATCATACCCCACCTCCTGTCTTGAAAGGTATTTACCTGGCACAGTACTATCCAACTGAGGATTATTTAATCCCTTTAAAACTTACAAATTTCAACCAAACCTTGTTCTGTCTGCACAAACCTTTGTTAATTTGAAAAAATAAAGTCATTAAAATATTGAAGAAAAGCTATTTTTAGTGGAAATACAGACTAATATATGTCATATGGTGCATGATCATGATGCAGATGCTCATGCAGGTAAAACTAAAAGTCAGTATTTATATACTGTATACAACATGCAAGATACCAACCACTAGCATGAATAAAATTAAAGTGTATGAAACAACAGTGACGAAATTCTCATTTAACAAACAATTCCTAAGATTTGTGACATAAAATGTATTGCATACTTATTCATTGAAAATATTATTACAAATTTATTAGATTGTTTTGGTGGCCTAGTGGTTAGAGCATCTGCCTCAGATGCAGGAGATCGAGGTTTCAAACCCCGGCCGAGTCATACCAAAGACTTATAAAAAATGGTACTAACAGCTGCCTTGCTTGATGCTCAGCATTAAGAGGTTAGTATTAGGACTGGTCAGCCTGGTGTCAGGATAATGTGACTGGGTGGGACATCATGCTACATGTCTGCAGTGCTGGACATCACTGTAAACTGCCACACTGCAGACATCATAGCGATATGAGTAAAAAATTGTTGAAGCTATGTTAAAAATCAAAATCACACAAACACACAAATTTAGTAAAGTTTCAAAAATGAATAAATCTAAATCATTAAAAATCATTTAAGTATCGATCTTTTATACCTTTCAGTCACGTCACATGGCATATGCCACTCAGCGGCTCAGAGATGAGATCAGAGAACGTTATGGCCATGAGAGTTTTGACCAGAAAGCTTTCAGAGCAGAGCTACATAATAGGATAGGAATGGGCATTGCTGCCTCCACAAAAAATGTTTCCACTGTCAGAATTTGAGTGCAGGAGGATTTAGGCTGTGATAAAATAAAAGTATTTTACTTCATTTTTATAGCAGTTGTCCATTCCTAAATTATTTATCGAAAAACATTATTTCTACAATTTTACAGTGCCTATCAGCTATAATGGTTATTAGTTTATAGTGCATATTAGTTATAATCTATGCTTATTAGCTTGTAGTAATTATCAGTTATTTTGGTTATCAGTTTATAGTGCATATTAGTAATAATGATAATCAGCTTATAGCACTTATCACCAATAATGGTTTTAT
This sequence comes from Megalonaias nervosa, assembly GCA_016617855.1. Lineage (NCBI taxonomy): Eukaryota > Metazoa > Mollusca > Bivalvia > Unionida > Unionidae > Megalonaias > Megalonaias nervosa. The sequence continues at coordinate 15,510 of JAECUM010015733.1, read as the reverse complement.
TCAGTGACAAAGACTGTGAACATTTTTATTCCTATTTAAGAAATTTGTTTTGTTCCCATTGATGATGTCTTTGTTAAAAGAAGTAATTAATCAGGATTTTAAAAAAATTAATTTCTTGAAAAATTTTCTATGAAGAAAAAACAGCAGTCATTAACGGTGCCATAATATGTGGAAATTTAAATTCTGTTTTAATGATAATTTGAAGTAGTAATTGACCCAAGTTCTGTAGATTTTTGCTATGTTTTGCCTACTATCAAATTCTATACTTTGTTATCATCAGTGTCAGTTTCTACTGCTTTCACAACAAGAAAAATTTGTAAAAGATGTTGTACATACGAAAAAATGCAAGCATATTGAAGACCATATCATACTCAGGTATTTTTATGTGCTGCTGAGTTTTACTAAATAAATATTTATGTATCTAGGTTTTTTTAACATGTCAGCATTACAATTCAGTTGAATATATTTTTACTTGGTATATATATATATATATATATATATATATATATATATATATATATATATATATATATATATATATATATAATATTGCCTTGTAATAGAATACTACTGCAGTAAAAGATATTGTATAAAACATTTTCGATACATGAACCATTGGAATTACTGAAGTTATTTTGCTTTTTATTAAGAATATCTATCTTCTGTTAAGGTAGAGAAGGAATAAAAATCTTTTCAGTGATGTACAGGTAAAGACGGGAAATAATAATGGATGAGAGGATGAATGGACTCTTCATTTTTAGTGTATCATTAATCTCCCCTGATATATGTCATAACATGAGTCTACAAAGCGTTCTCAGGAATATATGAAACAAACCTATGTACATTAGCAATCATTTCCAAACTTTTTAAATGAAGTTAATATGAGAGAGGGAGAGAGAAATCTCATGCCCGAATCTCAATGTTTTGTTTGTATTTTTCCTGTTATCTCCACTCTTTTATGCATTCTAACGTGTAAAGAAACTAATATGTAATGAAACATATCTCTGAGACATCTCTCTATTAAGAACATCTCTAAACAGGATCAAGCTAGATCTGTTCTAACATTACACTCTTGCAAACCAGGGTCTGCTCTGCTTTTCTCTTCATCTATTGACTTTAGGCAAGAAAGCATTGAGACTTATTCCGATCAACTAAATCGTGCTTTAAGTGATGAGAAATCTGAGCCTAAACTTTGACACAGTTACATGTCCATTATATTTCAATGAATGCTGTACTTAAAACTGTCTTATTTAATATGGATAGAGGGCATTCACCTTTGTGTCCAATTCCTACTCTCATTCCATATAAAGGACACTTTGCATTTTTTTAAGACATTGAATAAATTTTGTTGTAAAAGAATTGTATTTAACATATGTATTTATTCATACTTATTTTCTGTAAGTATTATTTTTAGCAATATGTATTGTCATTTTGGTGTATGTGTGAATTCTATGTAAAAATGTAATGATTCCTTGTTAGCATCACAGGTGAATATGAAAAGAATTGGTACTTGTAGAAAAAACAGACAGTGCATATGGAAAACCATTAGTATATATATAAACACCACACTATATGGAAAACCATTAGTACATATATAAACACCACACACTATATGGAAACCATAACCATTAGTACATATATAAACACCACACACTAAATAGAAACCATAGTACATATATAAACACCATACACAATATGGAAAACCATTAGTACATATATAAACATCACACACTATATTGAAAAACATTAGTATATATATATAAATGCCACACAGTGCATATGGAAATCTTGGTACAAATGTACACACTCTTGCTGTTCATCTGTTAATATAAATAAATCTTGTGCATAAAACCCCCAAAATAAAGTCTCTTTGCATTCTGTAGATACTCTTTTAAAGATGCCTGCAAATATCTTCCCTTTCAAGAGTATCAGTGGACACAATAGTGGAAATGTCTGGCACAACTTTCCCATACAGTATCTGTTCAAGAGTATCAGTGGACACAGTAGTGGAAATGTCTGGCACAAACTTTCCCATACAGTATCTGTTCAAGAGTATCAGTGGACACAGTAGTGGAAATGTCTGGCACAAACTTTCCCATACAGTATCTGTTCAAGAGTATCAGTGGACACAATAGTGGAAATGTCTGGCACAAACTTTCCCATACAGTATCTGTTCAAGAGTATCAGTGGACACACTAGTGGAAATGTCTGGCATACTTTCCCATACAGTATCTGTTCAAGAGTATCAGTGGACACAGTAGTGGAAATGTCTGGCACAAACTTTCCCATACAGTATCTGTTCAAGAGTATCAGTGGACACAGTAGTGGAAATGTCTGGCACAAACTTTCCGATACAGTATCTGTTCAAGAGTATCAGTGGACACAATAGTGGAAATGTCTGGCACAAACTTTCCGATACAGTATCTGTTCAAGAGTATCAGTGGACACAATAATGGAAATGTCTGGCACAAACTTTCCCATACAGTATCTGTTCAAGCGTATCAGTGGACACAATAGTGGAAATGTCTGGCACAAACTTTCCCATACAGTATCTGTTCAAGAGTATCAGTGGACACAATAGTGGAAATGTCTGGCACAAACTTTCCCATACAGTATCTGTTCAAGCGTATCAGTGGACACACTAGTGGAAATGTCTGGCATACTTTCCCATACAGCATCTGTTCAAGAGTATCAGTGGACACAATAGTGGAAATGTCTGGCACAAACTTTCCCATACAGTATCTGTTCAAGAGTATCAGTGGACACAATAGTGGAAATGTCTGGCTTAAACTTCCCCATACAGTTTCTGTTCAAGAGTATCAGTGGACACAATAGTGGAAATGTCTGGCTTAAACTTCCCCATACAGTTTCTGTTCAAGAGTATCAGTGAACACAATGGTGGAAAGGTCTGGCTCAAACTTTACCATAAAATTTCTGTTCAAGAAACTTAAAAGGAATATGAATGTTTTGTGATATAATGCACTGCATTCTCAGGAAAAAGGATACAAAATGTTTATTGGATTTTTAAAATTGTATCCACATTAGTATTCTTTCTTATTGTACCTTATTTAACACTATGCCTTTACTTCCATGGGCTTATTTGAAGAAATTACAGTAGGTTTTTAAGCACTTGTAAACCTTTCACTCAATATTGATAAAAGGATTATGCCAGTCAGTTTTTTTTGCTTTAAGGTTACACTTTCTTAATCAGAGTTTCATCTCCTGCACAGGGATTAATATCTGATTGAAATTTTAATATCTACTTTAGATCAATGGGATAAATTGCCATTTAAAAATAAATCCATGCTTTCACTAACCTGAATTGACTTTAACTGTCAATCATTTCCTGCCTAATAATTGCTACCATCACAGGATTTAAATAGGATACAATCCAGTCTTATTGAATGTTTAGTTTTAAAGAACAAAAATTTTAGTCACATTGTTAAGCTTAAGTTCAAAATATCCTGTCATGTTTTCTTAATATTTGAATCCCAGAAAGGCACAAAATAATATGAATTAAAAAAATCAAAATCACACATTCTAACTTGTTTTCGATAATAACCAAACTGATCGCCTGGTCATAAACAATTGGTTACATTGTAGAAGTTAAAGGAAGAGAAGTGGACAAAAGTTGTGGAGAATTAGTGAAAAAAATTTTATCTTTAAATTGATGGAAATTAAAGCATACACAGACTCTCCCATGAGCATGTGCCTTACATTGTTCTTTTGATTTCTTTATCAATGAAACATAGCTATGACAGCGATGATGTTTGGATGTCTAAAATTTTAATCTTTTTGTTTTAAGTTTAATTAGCTCATCTCTAATAATGTAAAGGAGAGCTGTGTAGTACCTTTTGCATCTGCACATATAAAAGTACATGCATATATACAGCCTCACTTCATTTCGACAATTTTATTTGTTCCTAGGTCGTAGACAAATTTTGGAACGGATTTCATAGCACCTCCTCATCGGGAAGAAGTTAATGCATCGAGCTTTGTACATATATCTACATCATTTGTACATTCTCAGTTTTCACATTTAAGTCAGTATTTTGCACCCTGTATGCATACTGTTATATCTAGAATTGTAAAACTTGGTGAGGGAATGCATCTTCATGAGTAATACACCCTCATCACAAATGGAGGTCACTATGACCCATTTTTCATATTTTCTGACTTGTGTTCAGTTGTTGTATGTTTGTTCTCAAGTGTTGCAGATGCTTGAATCATTAAAGTACTTAATTTATTTGCATTTCAGTTACCACACTTTTGGAATAAAGGTGGGTCTCTGTGACCTATATTTCACCTTTTACTGATTTAGATTTAGTGATTAGCTTATGACCACAGGTGTTTGGACTCTGTATTCATCTTGTTATACCTAGAATCATGAAACTTTTGTGTTTTAACTGTTCATGTTAGAATCATTAAACATAATGATTGTATGTCTTTATTAGTACCATACCCATACAAAAAGGTCAGTATGACCTACATTTCACATTTTGCTGGCTTCGGGTGCTATTTTACATTTAGCTCATGACCACATAGGTTTATTTGCATGCTATATAGTTTTATCTTATGTAGAATCATGAAACTTGGGAAGGGAATACATCTGTTTCTTTATTGATTAGGTCATTATGACCCATATTTTAAACTTCATTGACTTGGGTTACATTTATTACTTAATTTTACTTTTTTTGCTAGAATTGTGAAATTGGTGATATTATGCATCTTTGTTAATACAACACCCTTACAACAAAAGAAGTATATCATGACCTATATTTCGTCTTTTTCTGGCAGCAGCCTTTGAATTTGCTTATGGCCACTTTTGTTTTCCACATGTTATATGCATACTATTATAACATGACTCTTGCAAAAAGATGTCTCAGTGGCCAATATTTCATGCTTCTATGACTTTCTTGAAACTGTTATGTTAAATGTTATTTTTTGGTTGTGTTTATGTTCAAGTGATTACTTCACTCATACAACCAAAAAAGACACTGTGCTAGACACCCCCTAGTCTACACAGAAGGCCAATTCTGACTGGTGCAGTTGGAAGTAGGAATAAATATATTTATTTGAGTGATAAAAGTTTTGTATTATATACTGCACAGGTTGAATGTTTTTATAGGTTACCCTCCACAGGTTAACTCTGTGTTGTACATGTGAATTAGCATAGGAATTAGAGGGACTGCATGCTACTGCTGATTATAATATCTAAACTCATAAAGATTTAAAGTTATAAAGATAAAAAAAATTGCAAAAGAACTTAGAAAAGGGACCAACATTTTATTGTCAAGATTACTTTAGTCAGAAGTTATTTTTTAGTATATAACTGATTTTTTACAAAGGCTGCTTCATAGTGGCAAGATATGTAACTGTTTTGACTGCTGACATTCATCAGGGGAGTCAGGTGGGGGTGGTGTGTGTGCTTGTGGTGCTTAAAGTCAATAAAACATAATTCCAGTTCACTTATTTTCTACTGTTTAAAAATGCTAGATTTGGGTGTGGTCGTTAAGAACATCTTGAGATGGCACAAAAATGGAGGAGGTTTCAGGAATAATCCGTTTTGACATGTCAGTCAACCATAAGATATATGTATGTGGCACTTGGAGCAAATATTGGAAAGGTCTTTTGGTGGAGATGAATGGTGCATGACAAGATCATTTTGATTTCCATAAAATTTCCTGGATAATGTATGAATGCAGTGGTGTGCAATCCACAAGCTTTTTTTTAGTGGAGATTCAGTGATTCTCTTGGGTTAGATTTGTTTTGGTTTTGTGTTTTGTAATGTACATTTCAGTGTTGTAACCATTTTGACAGCATTAAGGTAGCAGCTATCAGGATCTTGGCCTTCCTGAAGTATTTAAACTTTCTCCATGATTGTATTCTTATACTTTTTGAAACAAATGTTCATTGCAAATAATATTTACATTAGACTAATATGGTTGTATCAGCCACATAGTGTATTTAGTCATTTATAATCCCATGAAACATGTATGAATGAGGTATATATTTATTCAAAATTTAAATTCACATTGAAGTTTCTTTTTTCTAGCCATGGAATTAAAGAAATAAATATAGATAACAGCATGTGTTCTGTTGTATTTTTATTATAAAAATTTACTATTCTGTCATCTACTCAACAAAGCAAAACAAGGGTGTTGCTTTACAGAGTTCTTTCTCAGTTAATTTTTATGTTATGTACTATTTGTTTGTAATTTTTGGACAAACATGGTGTAACTGAAAAATATACACAGGGCAGCATCTATGGTTTCTAGAAGAGTTATTTACTTAATCATTTGTTTCATCAGCTTTTTGAAACAGATTAATATATATGGTAATAAGTAAAGGAATAAGATAAAGGGACAGAAAGAAAAAAGATAAGGATCACAAAATGACTTGTGCAACAGATTATATTTATATCTGGGAACTTACACACAAGTATGAGGCCAGGATAATTTGGTCTTTTACAGAGTTCATTTCAATGGCTTATGATATGATTCTTTAAAGATAGATATCGGGGCCCTGAGTAGCCGAGTGGTTTAAAGAAACTCACCATTATGGATCACTGCCATCTCACATCTGCATGGGTTCAAGTCTCAGGCTTGGCCAATGTGAGTATGTGAGAAAGTTTGCTGGTAGCTTCTCGTGGGTTGGTGGTTCTTTCCGGGGTTTTCTGGGTTCTTCCTGCACCATTTATATTGGCCGCCATGTATAGCCTATCTTGTGCTGAAAAATGGTGTTAAACCCTATAACAACAAAAACAACAAAGATAGAAATCAGCACTAGTAATGTGAGTATGGGTGTTCTACTTTTTTGGAATTATCAGTATTTATATAGGTGAAAGCCATCTATTGGCCCATGATTTGTGTTCATATGCATGTGATCCTGCATGTGTAAAGTTGCCTTCCAGGTGCCAATGCAAGAGGATAGAAAACTTTGACCTCAATCAAACCACTATTATGATATTATGCAGTACACATACACAGACATATATGCCAAACAGACCACTGTTGTATTACACACACAACCTGTGTATAGAAGCAAAGTTTTCAGTATGGCCTGTATTATTTATTGTGGCTATACTACACTTTTCTAGGCGACCAAATACTACTGCATTAAGAATTATGGATCGCCACTATACTTTTATTTTCTTTGGCAGAATATTTTACATTGACTGTGGCAGAGATTGCATGGAAATATATGAACCAATTGCTGCATTATATAATGGCGAAAAATTCACTTTTTCATGCATATAGTATGTCACATTATGTGAGAAAATTTGCTAACAATTCCTGCCTCATGTTTATAAATGTCTTCTGATTGAATTCTTTAATTTAAAGTACTTTGGGTAATGTCAATACGTGTTATATAATATTACGACTTTAGACCGATTCTGAAACAAAGAAACTACCTGTCCGTGACTTAACCATTGCGTCACAGTCAAGTTCGCTTTTTAATTCAAAGAGAACCTTGCCGCGGTGGTAAGAAACTCTGTTTCTTTTGCAATCAGCCAGTGATGTCAATGGTTGGCTTAGGCTTAGAGACTGGAAACTCCGACATTATAACATGTCAGTGCTACTACCCCAGGCAGTTTTAAAAGAGACCACCGGTACGCAATCAGAACTAAGATAGTAAAATTTTGGGCGGGTTTCTCATGCAAACAGACATTATCCTGTTACATTCGTTTTGGAAGAATCAGTACAGGTTTGGACGTGACTAAAGAAACATCACGGTACTCCGAGAGCAAATTGTGCACTCGTGAAAGAGAGGGAAAAAGGATAGGGCACCACCCGAAGATTAGAGAGAGAAGACGTGGGGAGCAGGTGAGAATAGGCAGTTGTGCGAAGGCGCAGAGCCAGGAGAATAGGCAGTTGTGCGAAGGCGCAGGACCGGAGAACGGAAACAAGGGTACCGGAAGTACCCGCAAGGCGGAAGTTACACATGAGTAGCATAGAAAGAACATGGGAAGGAAACACTCCTACCTTTAATTTCGCGTGATGAAATAACTGGCAATTTGAATAGGTCTTTGTATTGATTGAGAGAAATTGCGTTGAAAAACTGTCCCGTAATTGTTGAATATCGTGATATAGTTTATTAAATTGTTATACCTTTCGCCTTATTATTTTTATATTTTATACACCTAGACCATCGGCCTTGCTGACCGGGGACTTGGAGCTATTTAATCTTTTAACTGTCCATCCATCTTCGGTGTTAGTAATAATACCGTAGGGGGCACGTGACATAGTAGTTAGAAAGAATTTATGAGTGTCTCAAATTCTGGGATCAAACTAGCAGAGAAGTAGAGTATGTGTAATGTCAGAGTAAAGATTACATTGCTGTTTCACTACATGCAGATTTCTCAATGAGATTAAAATATGCATGATTTTTCAAACACGTATCCAGAAAATATTGATAAATTTAACCGATTTGGGAATTATCTTGAAGCAGCAAGTGTACCGAGAATTCGCTCAACAGCGAAGACTTGATTTAAAAGATATGTTAAAGTCAGCTTTTCGCACGATAGCAACCATTTTAAAACAGATGATCACTCATGTATTGCATGCTTTAATAGATACTGCTTTGTAGGAAGGAAAAGAATTTCTCCCCAACGCGCTCATCGACCAACAAAGTCCTAAAGAAGTCTTGACAAAAGCAGAAGTTATATGTTCATTCAGACGGAAAAAGATCACCTAGGCGCCAAGATACTCAAAAAAAATTCGCTTCACGCTTTCTGCGAAGTTTTTAAGTCTTCTTCGACAACGCAGCAAAGACAAGGCAGAAAGACTCGTCGAAAACTCTTCAAACTTCCCAATCGCGCCCCAAGAACGAAAATGGAAAGAAGAACAGCAGTCAGAGAGGTGGACGTTTTTATATTATAAACATGATGCACCGAGAATCTTACGGTTTCAAAATTCCAACTGTTTGCCATGCCATTGATGATGACGACGACGATGATGATGACGACGACGACGACGATGTAAGAATCCCAGTGAGTAGAATTCATCCAGTGTCGTCTTTGACTACGTCAGCACCTAGCGAGTTTGAAATAAAATTACAAACTGAAGATTAAATCCACCTGAATAAAGTGAAAGTTTGCAACCTTGACAACAGTAATCCAGACACCAATGTCAGAATGGCTCCCGTCAACAATCCCATGCATTCGTTATTCTGCAAATGAGATTTGTACTTGAATAACAAAACTGTTGAGCAGCAGGATGGATATTTTCCGAGCGTACCTGGAAAATTTCTTGACGTTCGAAAAGACTCCTAGAATACACATCTGGATGCATCATTGGTATGTTAATCTGACAGTTTAGATATTTTCAACTCAATAACTTTGCTTGCAACTGATGAGGCAAACCACACTGCTGGATTTAAGACCGTCAGAAGAAAATCAAACAAGCATGTACGTTAGAATGATGAATTTTTCACACTTGGACATGTGATTGCAAGCGAAGTATTTGTTGAACGGGGTGGATGAGTGTCTGAAATAGAATCAAAGTAGTACCGTGTTCCATTACATATCTTTGTTGTTGTAGCGTTTAACGCCATTTTTCAGCACAATATAGGCTATACATGGCGGCCAGTATAACTGGTGGATGAAGAACCCTGGAAAACCCCGGGAAGAACCACCGACCCACGAGAAGCTACTGGCAAGCTTTCTCATGTAACCACGCTAGCCGAGCCTGAGACTTTAACCCACGCAGACAGAGATGAGACGGCAGTGATCCGTAACGGTGAGCGCTTTAGACCACTCGGTCGCTCGGGGCCCCCATTACATTGCGAATGCTAAAGGGAGCAAAACAAAACTGGAGTAGTCAGACTTTATGTGCAACGTGTGGACGTACTACGTAAAGTGTTAAACAACATCACTCAAAGTTTGAGCAGAACATCAGTCAAATATCCTCTCCGACGACTGGAAGTGAGAAAACCTTCACCATTGCCTCTAGACTCCATTTCAAGATCGAAGATCATATTTTCACAGGTCAACAAAGAAACAGTTTTGTTCATTACCATCGTCTACAATGGAGATATCGATCAAAATTCTTTCAAGTTCCAATACATCAATGGTTCAGACATTGAAGTCGCAAGAGATTGCAAGACGTTGTGTAACCGGCCATTTGAACATAACTTTGCACGGACAAATTACCTATAAAATAAGTTCAACTTCGTGAGGAACGTCAGCCTGCACTAGCTCTGGAGCACACAATGAACGTGGTCTTTGATGCAGAATTTGATGATAGTCTGAAAATCAACAGTTTGGAAGAAGTGATCCTAGACTATTACAAGATAGAACCTGTGAAGATAGGAGATGAGAATGTTTTCTATCCGAAACGACAGTCACAGACCACGAGCGAAGAAAAAAAATACAGTAATGATGTCAAGATGGCCAGAACAAGAACAACATTTAGCCTTCTGTTTTGCTTGCCACTTTGTCGAAAGAATCACACAACTGATCGGATAACAATGTCACGGTTGTCAGATCGATCATCTTAGTAAGATGCAACACGACAAATGCTTTGTTGTTGAGTCAGGAACAAAATTTGGAGGACTATCTGGAAGATGCATGGGCTCTAGCCTCTGAAGAGAAGATTCTGAAAGAGTGGTATAAAGGACTATAAAAACATATTTCACCATTCCTTACCTACACTGACTTCTTTGGAGTCGAAACTCTCTTGCAACACAGTAGCGAGACTTCCTGCTCGTCGACTTACTTGACAGAGATTACAGGAATAAAGTCAAGTGTGAACTCCTGACTTACCGTTACCTGAGAAGAACGAATACCTGGAAACTTCATTATCTTCTGACTTAGAATTCTTACAATTGGATTCAAGCTTGTTATCAGCACAGACGAAAGTCATAGCCCAGGAACCCGGTGGGTGGCCGTCTATTTTCACATCGATCACAATGTGGATCATTTTGATTCTTATGGATTACCTCCTCTGGAAGTCGACATAATCGACTTTATGAGAAGAAATGCAATATCAACTCAATTCAATAATGTTAGAGTACAGGGAAAAGATTCGACGGTGTGTGGACAGCATTGTGTGTATTTTCTTCATCAATGCAGTCCTGGATTTCCCTTAGACCTTGTATTGACGTTTTGAATGTGATTTCTCTATAAATGATGACAAAATAAAAAGGTCTTTTTTTCATTATGTATTAGGTCATTGGAAGTCTAGTTTGACTCCAAAACATTCTCAGTCTTGTAAATGTATTCATGTTTAACTTTTGGTATTGGTAAATGATTAAGTAGTGATTTACACAAATGCTCCTTCTTAATTGATTTTATTGATGTTTCAGTGAGCGGATCCATTAACAATGCTAATTTAGAAAAAAATATGGTTAGCGTGTTGTTTTTCTTGACAAAAGAAGAAACATTTCGTTTCTTACATGCTCTTTCACATTCTTTATGTCTATCTTTGAATTTATAAACCGATATGTTTTCTTTCATGTCTTTGTACAGAATTTGGGGGGGTGTTTTCCTTCAAGTCCATGCTTTTCACACATAAAGTGATAGGAACCCCAATTAACAATACCTTCACCTCCAAGAAGAACAACACCACCACCAGCTTCCAATTCTAAAGCTGGGACACGATCCATATTGCGACCGATAGCACTTACAACTCAAAAGGGTTCAAGCAAGTGTGCTAGGATGAGAGGAAAAAAAACTAAACAAGGACAAAGAGGCCCAAAAGGCAACCAGAAGGCAAGAAACAGAGAGGAGACAAACTCTATCAATGTCAACTGCAGCACACCACAGCCTGGGAAAAAAAATCAGGGTACACCATCTGCACATCAGGAAAAAGAAAGCTGCAACAAATAAACCCCAAGAGATGCATCTGTGTGTTAATAGTATGCCTATAAACAATACTACCCATGCTTGTGTATGACAGTATGTTTGTATGCTTTCATCCTCCTCACATGCTTTTACAGCCTGTCCGTTTCGTTGGATAGTATGTATGGGGTGTTGGTCACTGCACAAGGCGTTTTGGATAATATTTGAAATTGGCTGTTGTATAGTAATCAAAACGTGGGATGTGATAAAAATAAAAAAGTGGTATATCGGATAGTACTAGTGATGTTAGATTGTACTAAAAAGTGGATTTTGGATAGTAATCAATAAGTGGGTGTTGGGTCGTCGATCACTAAGTGATGGATAGCAGATGACGGTGTAATATTAAATTTCTGTTTGTGCCCTGACAGACATATCTGTCCCTAGATTTCTACGGCACTCATGGAACAAACGGAAAATCTCATGTTAAATTCCGTAATTTTAAAGTCCCGTTTGTCTCCAGATGGACCCATAAGGTAAAACTACGGCATAATGTAAATTCATGTTTGTCCCCTAAGTACCCAACAATACTACTGCCGACCATTCGTAGCCTTTATAACTCACCTGGTCGTAAGGTTCAGCTTGTTCCCATTCTGGAAGCCATATTCTGATCTGATTTTGATCAACACAGGCTATTTTCAACATTTTCTCAAAAACAACGTGACCGTTTTGAGCTAATTTTGGCAAGAAGCACTCTGACATAAAGGACTTTAAAAATTTATACGAATGATGCTTCAAATTCTACAAATGATTCCGATCCGCCATTAATTATGGCGACTGTTGCTAAAATAGAGAAAAAACTTTAAACAACGTCTTTTCCAAAATTACTGAATACAATGTGACCAAACCTGACAGGAAGCATATTGGCATGAAGACGTTTCTTATTTGCATGATATAAAATATGGCCAATGTTACTAAAAATAGAAAATACATGAACAAATTCGACAAAAATCACTCTATTGTTAAGGGCTTTCATGTATATGATGTAGGCCTATATTCACCTTTAGATATGGCCACTGTTAAATAAATGAAATCCATTAAAATACATCTTCTCAGATTTTTCCCCCAAAACTTCGAGCAAATTTAACGAATGCTATTTCCACTGCCAATATGCTGCAGCAACGAAAATGCTACCCGCAGAAAACATGTCTGTGCAAATAGTACAGTAGTTCCCAACTTCGGGTTCGCGACTCAAATCAGGGTCGCGTGGACGTTCTGGAGGGTCGCGGAAGGTTGCCATGATTTTTTTTTGAAGGTGGCAAAACTTTACCAAAATGTGGAAACGAGGTCGTTAGGCACAGAAAAACTACTTTTAAGAGTCGCGGCCAAACACGGTTGGGAACCACTGAATTGAAAGAACAGAAAAAATTATTTTTTGCTAATGACAGCACTGTTAGGAAGAAAAGACCCCATGAACAATTCCGCCAGAAAATCACCAAAGTATCGAAACACTTTGCGGTTTTCAGCGTGCGTTTATGTACCTAAAGTGTACCGAATATCGAAACTTAAAACCTCGAGTTCCAGAGTTGTAACAAGTTTCCGTTATTCGGATTGTACATGCGTATTTAAAACATACATGAAGACACGTGACTGATCTTTAGAACAATACTGTAATGATGTTTTTGCTCACTCATGCGGAAAGTCTCTGCTTGTCTTACGTCGTAATTATATGACCATCAATCCCAACGCTACCTGTGGCATACACTTTCTTTTCTGTCATTTCTCATCTGCATGGGATAAGTTCAGAACAAATTCGGCCATTTGAGGACAGATGATTGCGTTTATAGAGGATACATGATAATGTTAAAGGTAAGTAAAATTATGAATTATACGTATCGGTTGTTGCATTAAATCTGTGCAGTTTACATAAGTCGTTTTTAAGTGCTAAATATCACCACTAAGGCAAATGTCATAACCACGTGCTAAGACCTATGGAACGAAATATATTTACGCGAGTATATATGTAAGACTTAACCATGCGTTGAAATACTGGGTTGAAGTTTTAAGTATTGGTCCAGGAATGTGTTAAGAAAGGCATATAAAGACACACACACACACACACACACTATAACACTTCTAAATATACCAGATGTCTTTTCTCCCGATTGTAGTAGATGGTTATCTTTACTGTTGTATTTTTCATTAATTATAATTTACATCATCTAAAGTAAGTGACATCTTCAATATCAGAAAGGAAAATACAGGCTAGGATGTGTATGATCTGTAATGGCAGGTTTCTATGCACCACATTATTAGTTTTAGTAACAATATTTTGTCGATATTTTACGCAAACTACTGATTGGTCGGAAGTCTGTTCTGCTGTACACTAATGACGTAAGAGCAAAGTATTTCCACGGAAGGCTTCAAAGAAGGCGGACTTCCTTTTCTAACAGAAATGCGGTGACACTTATATGACATTTAACAGCTACAATCATAAGCTCGCTAATTATAGAATATTTTTGCTATTGAATATTATGATTCAGTAGCTAAACAAATAGTCATAAATTGGTAAAGGAAGGCCCGGCTGATGGTTTTTGCAAAGCCCAAGGTGCCACTCTGGCAGCTGTGCCAGGCCAGTAGAGCTATGTAGTAGTATGCACAAAAAACAAAAAAAAAAAAAAAACAAAACAAAAAAAAAAAAAAATTGTCAGTTGTAGCGCGGGGCCCAAGGCAGCCTTGCCGAATAAATATAATACCAATCAACCGGCAGATAATTGCACTGGATTATAAAAAATTGTGTTGGTCAGGAAAAATATCGAATATATTTAAGAAAAAGCTCACAAGCAATAATTCCTTTCTCAAAACCACAAACCAACATTGGACGATTACATAAATGAGACAAGAACAAAACAAACCCAAAGAGTAATTATTAGCAGAAGCTACATGATACCTGGCTATAGATAAGTATAAAAACGATACAATAAAAAAGTAAATAAAAGGAATAAGATTGAGCGAGACTTAAGAGGGCGTCCGAATGACGGAAATCCTTTTTGAATACTAAAAGTGGCTGCGAGCGTATGTGTTTATATATATATATATATATATATATATATATATATATATATATATATATATATATATATATATATATATATATATAATCCAGTCAAGCTGAGCAAGATTATGCTTCTCTCTCTCTCTCTCTCTCTCTCCCTCTCTCTCTCTCTCTCTCTCTCTGCATACACAAATACATGCACACCTTCCAACCAGGATAGACGTCGTCCATTCTCTGTGTCATACTCTCCAGCTTACTAATTAACAGGTCATTCTTCGAATACATTCTACAGTTTAAAAAATCTGTCTCGGAAGAGAAACAAATTGCTGAAGAGTCGTTCCTGGTTTCATATTATGACGTCAATAGACACCATGAAAAAACCATGGGTATAATGAGAACTTCCTATGAAGACTACTGGTGGAATTCAAACATTTCCTCCATGACCTAAATATTTTCGCAGACCTAACATACATTCACTCTTCGACTTATTTTTCTTAACTAAACTACCAATGCATGTATTTCCAAATTCACGCTGAAATTTTCTCCAGAATGTCTTTAGTTTTCCTTTCTTTATGATAAATGTAATTCTACGAATAAGCCGACACTGTGGTTCCAATCTGTTTAAAATCATATCGCTACTGTTAGGTGTCATGTTCTGGTGCATGGGCGCCCGCAA
>JAECUM010015732.1:0-64845 GCA_016617855.1 Megalonaias nervosa | reverse complement strand
GGTAATTCTAATGTACTCTCTGTCACTATACCGTTACGATGACCTGGTCAATTCCACTGAAGCTTAAACGTAGACCCTTTTATGTTTCAGAGATGAAATAAGAGAAATCAGTGAACTTTCTCAAGACCTTTCTGGCTTGACTATGATAACTTCAATGCACAATTTATTCAACTTTAGGACTCAGTACTTCTTCAAAATTCGCCACATTACAGCCCGATGCTTTTGATTTCTTTAGACTTTTAATGATTTCTCTTACTTCGTTTACACTGATACTGGTCTGTAAGGCCTCGATAAGACTTGCTCCGTCTTGTAGAGCCCAATTTAATTCTCCCTCTATAAATTCATTAAAGTTTCCGTCAAAACTATGGCTAAAATTTGGCGTGTGAATGTCCTCATAGTATCTGGCAAAGCCATTTGCAATGGAGGCATCATCACGGACACAAACTCCATCAATTAATAGTTCCTGACAAAAATTTATATTGTTCCCTCTCTTAACATTGATCATTTTCCAAAAGTGCCTTACATCGCATTCATGTGCTTTTTCAATTTCTTCATATACCTCCCCCATGTATTTTTCCACAGCTATTTTTTGAAGGTTTCTAAAGTCTCTCTTCTTATCTTTATATTCTCTGTAAGAATTATATTGACTACCCCTCGGTCTTCCCTCATTTATCCAAATATACCTAGCTTGTCTTTGAAGTTTATGTGCTTCTTTAAGTTCATTTGACCAGTATGGTTTAGCATGATAATTGAATTTGGACTTTGGAAGCGCGATGTCGCTTGACTGCTGTATTTCATTAACAATGTGCCCTTAAAATCTATCAACATTGTCCGAAAGAGTATCTATATCAAACGTTTTCAGGCGATGGTAAAGCTCAGATTGAAAATTTTTCAAGGTATCGGTGTCTAATTTATTCCAAGCTATGTTATTTCTCTTCATAGACTGTCTGAAGTCTCTCCCACGGGTCACTGTACAAAGGGAAGTAAGGATAGGGAGGTGGTCATAAATCACACGCTCTTCGTGATCTGAAACAATGTGCACACTCCGTAAGCTACCTATGCATTGATCCGACAGTACAAAATGATCAATCATCGTTCTTGCTGGGGTGAATGTATAACGGGAACCAGTGCATAACATTAAATGTTCTGCACTCACTAGATTATTATATCGCAAGAACTCATGAAATACCGTATCTTTGTAATCTCTGCAAGTGTCTGGTTCAGCTACTGCATTGAAATCCCCAGTAAAATACACGTTACCCAGTTGTGAGTACTGATCAAACAGATTTTGAATTAACTCAATTTGCGCCTTGTAACAATCCATGCCATACAATAGGGTCGGCATATATATATATATATATATATATATATATATATATATATATATATATATATATATATATATATATATATATATATATATATACATTTTGCATGTCTGGAAATTTGAATTCTATGTTAACAATTCTGTCACTATTAACGTCATCTTTGAAGTTAGCATATCTCAAGAGAGAGGTTTTGCAAAAGATTGCAACTCCGCCTTTACCACATTGTATTGACCTGCTATTAGAGGAGATATCCTCTGCCTTAGCAATGCATTTATAATCAGAACGAATAGAATCACAAAATGGAAGTATGTGCTGTAATAGTTTCATCATGCAAGCTACGTCAACATTATATTTATCCAGCATTGCACTAAAGCTAAGAGCAGAGGACATAATTCCTCTAACATTCTAGTTCAGCATATTAACTTGCAATACAGGCATATTAAAACTTATGCAGTGTGAAAGCAGGACTAAAATGACAAAAATGACAAAACACATTGACTCACGACAGTACATAATGGCAGATTTATGAACAATTGACTATGTCTTCCTATATCATGGAATATCGCATCCTGCACCTTCATTAGCCTCCTGATCGCAATTATTAAACCTGTCTCACCAGGACTGATTCCCATACCACCTCCCTACATAAACACCTTTTGGCCATGTTACATCATTTTCAAGTGTTGCAGTCTGAGTTATATACAGTCAGCTTGGCCGATAGACAATTACATCTATTGTGGATAACCTTTATGGATAACGGCTCTATATCGTATTCTTCCAAGAATTTACGTAGGCCTTCAGCAGTAGATTTGACGATAATACTACCCACATAAAAGCGCCTTGTTCTACGTCTAACCACACCTTCAAATACAACATTCTCATCATTGTTATCAACAACCTCATGTCCAACAATACCCTCTGAGCCAATTTCTAAGTTTGGTTTACCAACCGATCTAGGACTTTCTACCTGACCCCCAAATGACGGTAGGTATCTTTCTAGGAGGGGTTTTCGAATCAATACCTTTCACATTACTTTTTCTAGCCATCGGATGCCTACCATGCTCTATCCTGGTCGAAGTACCATGTTTAGAAAGCCGTTCGGTGTGGGCTAACGGTTTATTGTGATTGCGAATAGGTGTGCGCGCGGCATTTATCACATTAGGATGAACATCGGCATTGGAAATCTGTGTGATATTTCCATCGAAGAGGGCGACATATCTTCTATCAACAGTCTGTGAAATTATGTCCGAGCTTTTTGAAACCAGAGTTTGCGGAACATGGACCCCCCTCTTTTCCAAAGCTGGTTGGACCGTTACACCGGTTCCCGACTCCACTGCCGTTGTAACTGGGGAAGAGCCGTCAGCCTCAGCCGACGCAGGAGACACACAGTTGGACACGGAAGTTCTGTTCTGAGATGCACTTGATGAGCAGCGGTGTGTATCACAACCAGTGGTGTTAGACTCAACCGAAACGGGAAGTAAACAGTTAGACACAGAAATCTTGTTCTGAGCTGCAACTGATGGAGAGCTTTGGTCACCACATCCATTGGCGGTACATGCTAGGTTACTTACACCTGGACTAAGCGTGCGAACGACATCCGCATAAGACATGGGTTTACTCAAAGACTTCATCAGCTCGACCCTCATTTGCTTAGTGATGGTGTGTAGTGTTTCATTTTCTTTCATCAACAAGCTTTGAGTAGTTTTCAGTGACTTAATCTCATTACGGAGCAGTTCAATTGTTTGAGATTGTGCCTGTACCTTATTGTTTAAATCAGTACGGAATATATTAAGGTCATTCATTGTCACCAATGTGATTTGGGTTGCCTTCAGAGATATAATCTCTTCTCTGAGCGAACCAACAGTTTGTTGTAGATGACCGCAATCACTCTTGATTTCAGCTAGCGAGAGTCTTGCTGCATTAGTCAATTGTTCCGCTTGCCCTGAGCTGTGTTGATCGTCCTGTTCACATTGTTCGGTTTGTACACTGGGGTTTGATTTCTTCTTGCTAAAAATAGAATCGATCTCGCAAGGATCCCCTTTTACAAACATAGCTAAGGAATGACAATCCCTTGAATATTTTATTAAACTACTTACACCATTTCTGTTCTTTCTAACCATCAAATATCCCGATGGAAAGCAAGGAAAACCTCGTGCTCTACTAAATAAGACTGACCTATACCAGGTTACGATATCTTCGCTATCGTGTGCAACTTCTAGCAATTTCTCAATATACATGTCTCTGGGAAGATTATCTAATTCCTGATCCAGTCGTCTAATATAGTCCTGATTGGGAACCTGAGATATGACATCTTGATGTGTTACAATGTTGGCATGAATCTTGGGCATCTCTGTCAAAACAGGTATTGTCGACATTCTGCGTGCTCATGTACTGAGGTTGTGAACATAGATTTGCATTGTTTGCATCGTCAAGATCCTCACTCACCAAATCTGTATCATAAAATGCATTTAAACTACTGTATATATAAGAGCGGCATATAGCATCTATATCTGTGGTAAGTTTGTACTGATTATTTGTAGCTATATATTTATTGAAAGTATTAGCCAAATTGGTTAACTTCAGCTAAGCATGCGCAGCCTACGTCCGCGACCTAATTTTATCCGGTCCGCGAGGAGTTTTCCAAATATCATTGCATCCTGCCCGCAATTCTGAGCGGGAGTATAGTCTCACGTAACTGTCCTTTATAAACCATGCGTAAATTGTCACGCGGAAGTTATTATGTGAAATCTTTGCTTTCTTGTGTCACATTGTGATTTATTATACTAGATTTTTCTTATATCTGTGTCTGCGTTCTGATCCAATGAGATGGCATCATTCACAGAAGACAGCGAATGCCGTGTATTCCAGAGAATTGTAATGATGGTTACCGTTTCATCACGCAGAAGTAGAACCCTGTTTGTTTGATTTGTTCGGGAACTATATCCGTTCTGAGAGAATTTAACCTTAACTGACACTATAATTCTAACCACGCCAATTACGACAATTTCAATGGCCGTCTGAAGAAAGATGAGAAAGAAGAATGGGAAAAAGGGCTTCACTGGCATACAAATTCTTTTTCACAAACGGAATAAGGAAACTGACAAGATTATTCGGCAAGCTTTATTGTCAGCCAAAAATTGCGAAGCACTCAAAAACCAAATTCCCATGGACACTTTGTCAAAACAAATCTCGTTGTTGTCATGACTGTCTCCTGATATTTCGAACAAATAAGTCTTTCTCGTTGGAATGTGGCAAGACCTATCGACAAAATGGCTGATGACACAATTAAGCTTTAGTGAACTGGTGTCACAATTAGAAGCGTTTTCAACTGTGCTAGACGAGAACACAAATGCCAGCTATACAGCTCAGCTAGCCATTTTTGTCCACGGAGTCGATGCTAAGCTCAATTATACGGAAGAAATGTTTGCCTTTCAACCAATGAAAATTAGTACAAGAGAGAGAATACATTTTCCAGGAAGAAAAAGCTACTGTTGATAAATTCGACCTCAAATGGGAGAGTTTACGCGTGATATTAACCGATGAGTCTTCAGCAATAATTGGGTCAAACTTAGACGTTATTGCTAAAATCAGATCAGAGTTGTGTGATATGAACACTGATACAGATTTTTGTGCGCTTCGACAAAACTCGTTTATAAAATCCATGAAATTTTTCTATGTCATGACCAGTGTAGTTTACGGCATAAATTTCATTAAGTCTAGAGCACTGAGGCACCGTCAGTTTTAAAAATGTTCGAAACACGTTTAATCTGAGCATGGAGACACTGTTTATTACTATGAAGTGTTTTCTGAACATGAGGAAGATGCTGAAGCTCTTTTACGATTTGAAATATGGGGTACATGCTTTCATGGACATAAAATGAAATCCAGTGCCGGAGATAGATAATAATAACTGGCTACGTGATAATGTATTTCTTGCAGATGTTACAACACATCTGAATGAACTCAATGTTAAGTTACAAGCTAAGGGCAGTTGGTTCGTAAGTTGTACGGACACATTAAGTCTTTTCAGAACAAACTTCGACCCGGGGAAAGCCAACAAAGGAAAGGCAATGCTTATCATTTTCGCAAACAATGAATTTGATTGTTGTTCATTTGCTGACGAGTGATTGAAGAATTCAACACCAAACTCTCATTGATGAACTCAGCACCAGATTTCATGAATTTCGAGCACGTGAAGCGATTTTTTAAAATCTCTTCGACAGTTGATGTTGACTTAGAACAAACTCCACCATCTTTGTATATTGAGCTTAATGATCTGCAAGGAGACTCAGATCTGAAGACAAAAATGAAGGACGATTCACTAGCTGACTCTTCTGTCAAACAAATATTTTTGCAGACTACAAAATATACAGAACTTTCTGCTTCCGCTCAGAAGAGAATAACCCTAATCGGGAGCACTTGCGAGCAATATTTTATTTTTTTTCCATAATTACGTTCGTTATATCTAAAACGAGGATAAGAATAACTGATTTACATCTAGAAAATGCGTTGCGTGTTGCAACTTCACGTATTTCCCCAAACATTTACCACCTTATGAGAGACATAAGATCCCAAACATCTCACTGAATGCATCTGATTTTGTCTAAGTTTATTTTAATTTTGTTCAGTAATTTGTATTCGTTAAAGTTAATAGCTGAATACAGCTCTAACTCATTGTTCTACTTCTGCGTGTGCCCTATGTACACTAATAACTAGATTTAATTTAGATACATTTAATAATTTCTTTCAGGCCCGAGCTCTGGGGTAAGTTGCGCATGCCTGACTTCAGATATTAAATAAAGTAACTAGCCATACAATTCATTCATAAATCAGTAAAATATCATTGATCTGTACTTAGAATGTAACTTTAAACACCTATACACTGCATTTTTAGAAGGCTACTACTCAATTGTAAACATGTATTGCCATATTTACCTGGGTGTTTTCTGTTTGCTTAGAACATTTTTTGGGTGTGATTGTAACTTCTATCGTCGAGGTTTTATTTATCACTCTGAAAATTTCATTTGTAACTACTGACTTTGTGGATTATTTGAGAATATATTTGCATCTGTTTGGCTCGATAAGAAAGTTTTTCCTATAGGCTTGGAACTCTTCCATTATAATAGAAATAGATTTTAAGTAATGAATTATGATGATTTGTTTTAGGAAATGTTTGGTTTGTGGGTACATATTTTCGTTTTAAATTAGAGGATAGATGTTATTTAGTTTTAAATTGGAGGGTGGGTCGCCTAGGTTTTGTATTTTAAAAAATTATCGTATGGGTGTGTGGGGTTTTGAGTGTTGGTGCTTGCAAAAAATATATGTGGACAAAAGGATAGGCTAGTGCGTTCTCTTGAATTTTTCAACCAAAATATTTTATAGGAGCGTGGTTGTTTTTTGTTGTTTTTTTTAATTGTTGGTTAAAAAGTTAAAAGGTTTAGCAAACAAAGTGTCATGTATTTGATTTTTTTTAAAGCAAATTGCGAATCTGAAGGTTTAAGGTTTTTCTAAATTGGTAGATAGGAGTGGTTGGCTTACGATATTAATCTAATAAATTCGGGTCTGACCTTATCTGTTCATTAAATTGTACAACTGATGCAGACAAACACGTCGGTGAACATTTTAGACACATGCATTTCTCGCGGTTCTTCAATTATGATCCCTGAAAGGGTCGTTTCGGTGACATATACAGCATATTTCTAGATCAAATCCTATGTTTGTCAACTTGTAAATCTACCCGGAATAATACAACCCCACATACCGTGCCCATCTTAAATTAAATGGTTACATGTTGCCGGCCCGTTAGATACAAAAACCATATCAGATGCGGCTCATTCGCTCGTTTGAAAGTTTCGGTTGACAAAATCCAGGACTGTCAATTCGAAATCTCATGACCGTATCAGCCGAAGCAGCCTGAATTTGATTGTCAAAGCCATTCAGCCAGTTCATCTGTGTGAAGTACTGTTTTTCAATCAAAATAGAAATTGTCTGTAAATATAAAAACATACATTTCAAACGTCACATCACGTGCTTTGTAAATATACATGTATGTACTTGTCTATAATTGATATTCTAGGAAATCATAGTTGATTGGCTAAAGCACCTTGTGCCACTATCACGCCTAGGATTGTGCCCGTTTAAAAATATAAGCAGAGACCAGGGGTTGGGGCTGAAGGTGGGGGACGAGGACTCAAAGATGAACAATCTTCCCGTAAAATGTGAGTAACATTTTCACATCTTATCTGGGAATTTTTTTGAAGTTAATCAAACTCAGTATTTCGTCCGATCTAATTCAAAATAAGCAATCTATTCGTTAGTCTGATGACAATTAGTTCCTAGTTTTGTATTTAATGGGCCATTTACAAACATCTTTTTTTTTTATATTTTTTCGTCACAGACATCAAACATTCTATTGAAATCTTTGACATGACGATGGACCTAAATGACCTATGTCCGTAGCAATATATAACCATTTAATTTGTTATTGCCTTCATTTGGTTGACTTTAACTGGGAATGAAAACCCTATCGCTATCTTTCGGCATATATGGTTCAATTGATTGACTTTATAACAACAAACAAGCAATGGTATTCCAACGCGATAAATTCTAGCAACGCGTTTTCCAAAGTAAGGTGTTCTAGAATATAAAATACAGATAAATCCGAACACTGTGTTCTGCTCCTGATGGACACTTTCGAGCATCGTTTCTCCTAGCAGAGGCGTATATAACATGTTGTATATATGTCTCAGCTCCCACAAAGGAAACTCATTTGATTTTAGTTTTTGGTAGACCGCACAGTGTCTGCGGTTTCCTTGTCCAATTCAACATCATGTTTTGAAGTTTTTTCCAGAACTCACTGAACTAGGACTTTTTCCTCAAGGCATCGTATCCTACACCAATCGAGATTCGAGATGTCCAAGAATGCGGTTTACATATGGCTTCAGATCACAATTCACTGTGAAGTTCTTATCAAACATTAAAAAGCATTGTTTTGACAGGCTGGACTGTAAACAAAACAATGTGCAGTTGGTCAAAGATGTCACTTCCGGACCAGTAACAATACTTTATTATTCACTGTGCACTCTGGCCGAAATACGCACAGACAACCGCACCATATTGCTCATATTCGAAAGAATAAGCAATTTCTTTTAAATCAATGCCAAGTATACCTAAATCTAATGAATGCATCACCACCAAAATTAGAGCTAAAATGCTCTAAAAATAGCCGGTGACTACATTGGTGTTTAATGATCCGTAAGTAATGATTTGATTTTGCCCCGAGTCCTAACAGGCCAACCTGTGTATGGCCAATTTTAGTAAAATTTTTACATTTGAATGCTACACTTATTTCAGTCTTACTCACTAAGCTTTTATGACTTATTTTTATAGCAAACAAAGGTGCGTGACAATTATTATAACGTGTGTAATGTTGGCATTCCACAGGGTGCAAACTTTTGGGCGCAGTGCTTTTGAAACGCCAAAACAAAATTTGCCCTATCTTCCTTAACTACACCAATTTTTAAATGCAGTAAAGAAAACTTGATTATAATACAAGATAAGTTCTATCTGAAAATATATTTAAATCTAGAAACATCGATAAATAAAATTGTATTAGAATTTTAAATAACCATTTAAATTAGAAATAAAAATTAATTTAAAGTCAAATTAAATTTTTAATACAAAATTTGAATATATCAAACTGAACATTTTTAGACAACAAAGTTGACTAATGAATGGTATTTAAAACAAGTTGTAATAATTAGACTCACCTCTTTTCAATCCGTATGGAATTAGGGGGTGGAGGCTGAATCACACTTGACCTGACTATCCAGTTACACTACATTCATGTTTTAAATAACTCGTTCAAGGGTATGATTTTTTGTTGGCATAACGTGTTTGGCAACAGTAAAGGAAAAAAAAAGGAATGTTGTGCAAATATGAGTGAAATTGTATTCATGAACTATTTGTTGTGATTGAAAAGTTATGAAAATGCGTAGTTCCCAGCTATTTGTTTGATACGAAGGACCCTTTAAATCATCCCCACATCCACCCCGTATAATTATTTATCGCATTCTCTCTAGTTCTTTCTTTTATGGTTCGTTCTTCTGACATTAGCAATAAAAGAAAAGAAATCTTTTGGGAAGAAAAGCTTGCTGTGATATGGTTCATACTCGTGAAATCACAACATGTGGGTTAATATTCATCAGGAAATAACGATTATATTTTTGTCGCTTTGTCTTTAAATTGGACCCGATATGGGTGTCGAATTCACATGTACAACGTTTTATTTTTTTAAATAACACAAAACAAACATCTTCCCCCCCCCCAAAAAAAAAAAATGGAATGAGGCAATTATTATACCGTCTTTAAAATGTTGTAAATAGTTACACTTGAAAACTTTCCACTAAAATGTTAACTTGTAAATCTAGCTAGGGATATTTAGATACTCTGGCTTCGCATTGTGAACTTTGTAAAGGCACTTGAACTCTTGATTTTAAACCAAGGCTCATGAAATTGTTAATGTTATGTATCCATTACCCCCCCCCCCTCCAGTTTTAAAATCATAGCATTAAGTTTAAGTCATTCATTATTTTTTGTCTAAGTTAGACGAGGATTCCTCCAAATCATTTAGCAAGTGACCTTTATCGTCTGATTTCCTCCGTTTTATTATCGGTATAAAGAAAATTCTTCTGAAAGTAGATTATCTACAATCAAAGCCATCTTTCTTAAAAAAATGGCGTTGGTTTGGCCTGTTATTGTATTGTTTTAGGTAGACAAGGAGAGCTTTAAAGATCAATTTTATGGTGGGAAAAAAATCCCACTCTTTATAATGTGGAAAGCCGTGCGTTCATTTTCTTCATCTTGCTCATATGCTAATTTTATGTGTGAAAACGTTGCTAGAAAGACTCCATGCAATACGAATTTGGAGCAAGAATGTATCAGTTTGCTACTAATGCATGATTTCTCACTTCTTTCAGTATGTTTCTGTATTTATTTTGTCCCGAAATCGTCGTTGTACAAGAATTAGAGTCTTCCGCTAGGTAATTGCGTCCTCATGTTCCTTTAAACTGCATCCACTGTTTCTATGGCTTGTGCCGCACTTCTATATTGCTTTGACAGACAGACAAGGAAAGCTGATTTTAATGAAATGTATCTTGCTTTGACAGACAAGGAAAGCTGATTTTAATGAAATGTATCTTGCTTTGACAGACAAGGAAAGCTGATTTTAATGAAATGTATCTTGCTTTGACAGACAAGGAATGCTGATTTTAATGAAGTGTATCGTCCATTTAAGCAACAACTAGGTCATCGAGTGTGGACATATGGACATATGGACATGTGGACATGTCAATTCCTACTCGATTCTCCACAAATACGGAATTTCATGTGCCCTATGATTTGATGCAGAATTAGTAAGCCCTGTACGTTCAATAATGATGCTCTGTACTGATGACTGCCAAGTAATGATGTTGATAATACTACTACTACTACTACTACTACTACTACTACTACTAATAATAATAATAATAATAATAATATAATGACTTATTACAATGCTTAATCTTTAAGAAGCTCTAAGCGTTTCACAATATTAGATAGCACATAAAAACATAAACGACACGATTGCGAAAACAAACACCGTGAAATCACAATACAAAAACAGGCTGACAATAATTAAGGAAGTAAATATTAAGTCTTTAAGTCTGAAAACTCCGCAAATTAACTTCAGAACATCGTCAGACCACGCATACTTAACTCATACGTATCTCCAGATCGGTAAACTTCAGACAGAGAGTGTATACTGACACTTGTTGAGTATCGACTTCCACCCTGTGAAAGGTAAGTTTTCATGTGAAGGCAGTTACAAAAATGTATCATGTCGCACCTTATCAAATCTGTGACTTTTTAAGGAAATGCAGTTTATGTTAAAAGTTGTGATTATATATTTTAAGGGTTTTACATTTTTTTAACTTATCTTTTATTCCATATACATTATACAAACTTGTTACATCTTAACCTTTTGACTTTTATTGCTTTGTACCTCATTTTTATGTTTATTTGGAAGGATTTATCTTCCTTTGCTTTTTGTTATTCTATTTGTCATATTTTAAATTTTGTAGGATTTTACTTTAATTCAACACCATATGGCTAGGACTGTGCTGACATGCTGTTAAAACCTATTATTACTTCTGGTCGAGAGATATTCTATAGCCATTCTGGGGCACCGCCGTTTGTCCTCCTATTAGCTTTCGGTGTAATTGTTGTTTAGCATATCTCGTATTCTTGTAACAGTCTCTTATCGGGACCAGCGTGATTTACGAAATAAACTTCAAAAATTTTAATAAAAAATACCTTACCTATCTCCTAATGTTCCGCTGTGCTTAACTGATTATATATTTCACGCTGTTTACATGATACATTAGTCATATCCAGGTATATCATCAATTGCACTGCATTTGAGAGTCAGTGAGTTTTATTTTAGCGACATATCACGCAGTTTTTTCTTAAGGTAATCAAGTGTGTTGATAAAGAAAATCGAGCGCATATACGTCAAGGTCACAAGGAAAGGAACTTGAGACGCTTTCTCTGCAGACTTCGAGAATTCTGGCATTATTTTTCAGATCAACATTACACATTGGCATTGTCCTGTTTACAGTCGGCAATGCGGCTGACGTCAACCCAGCTTACGACGATAATGCAAATTTCTGCTACACGTAGGGCCTATTTATTGGACAAGTACATGACTTGTCTTGACTAATCATTTTTGTCACCCTGTGAATTTCTGAAACTGTTTTATTTTTAATGATGGATGATCATCACCAGGATTACTTTAACATATCTGAAGATTAGCAAACAGTACGTCAGTGCGTCTCCTGTCAAAGTATTACCCATAAATCTCTACACTTTCTCAGTTTCGTTATCCAGTTATTAAATGCCACCTTGTATTCAAAATTTTGGTACGTTGTTCGTGCACTGAACAACTGCTCTTCAAACGCCTGGCGGTTTTGAAACCGTTTGTCCCCAGAGGAAATGTTGGATAATGGGGTTCAGCCGAAAACCACAGAGTTAACTCAGGGTGTATGGAGGATTAGAGAAAATTTGAATGCTGTACTTCTCCAGGATGTCTGGATTGATTTGGAATTACCGTCCTTACAGTGGTGCTACCAAGGCGGATGGATGATTAGCGTACATTGTCTTAGGCATGGTCTGATTTGTATGCATATTTTGAATGGCCAAAAACAAAAGACGAATATTTATGTTGCACACCCAAACACATGGAAACTCTGTTGCCAACCTTACACACACACTTTGTGTGTGATTTCAAAGCAGAACTCTTCAATGTTGTGATATTTCTGACAAAAGTGAAGATAAACGGCAAACAGCTGACATTACCTACAAAAATAAGCTGATCTAAACTCTTAAAACTCTTTACCTAGCCAACTCATTATAGTAACAAATAAAAGAAAATATTTGTTATTTTTGAGAAAATAACAGAAAAGTACATAAATTAAATGACAGTAGTGTAGTTTATCACCAATGAAAATCACTCAACATTTATTGGAAAAATTCTTCTAACGTAGTATAACATTGTATAAGTTTCAACAATTAAGGTACACGGCGGCCCTACGAATAGTCTCGGCTTAGCATCTTTGCAAGAGAAGATTCGCATGTTTTGTAAGACAAAAAAATACAAGTCTTCGACGAAGAACATCTTCAAATAATAGACACAGGGCCGGCAAGAGGAGAGGGCAACCGGGCATATATCCCCGGGGCCCAGGCCTGGGCCGAACAACACTTTGTAATTTTATAAAAGAAAAATTTTGTTTGAACAAAACCTAGGAGAGGCCCGGGTGTTTCTTACCCCAGAGCCCATGATTGCTCTCTACGACGGCCCTGATATAAAATTCATCGGTGAAGAGGTGAGGTAAGTGGAGATTATGACTGACGATCAAAAAGTAGAACTTCACGTGCAGTGGAAAGATTTTCCCTACAAAAAAGGAGAGGAATTAAGAGGCTATGTAAATAATGTTGTAGCTGTGAAAAAAGAGTATGTGTAAAAAAAAATATAGTGTGAAACATATGATGTTTAAAATGTCTTGGTAACTTTTAGATGTCGCAATTTACACTGTGGCAGCAATAACTAGCAATTCTTCCAATCGACTAGCTGGACAGTTTACAAATTGAACCGAGATATGACTAGATGGCAAAAAAAAACAACAAAGCAACAGAATTCGATATTTCACTGGATTTCATCATTCAGACTACGTTTACACCTGTCTGCAGTCAGTGCTAGTTTGATTACTCTAAGCCATACTGATTTATAACGCTCACCTGAAATAAAGAATATGAAATACGGGAAAATACTATATAAGTAAACTGTGTTCTGGTTGCTTTGTTATCGATGCAATTGCGGAATTTACCAAACTTATAACAATATATATATATATATATATATATATATATATATATATATATATATATATATATATATATATCATTACATGATTAGATGCAATGATGCTTAACATGGAAAATAGACTGGACAATTCGGTTCGAGATGATACTAGGTGCAGTGTGGGTTTACATCATGTCCGGTATGAGAAAGTGAATTTGCATTATTCAGCCTTTCTTTCATGCAATATTCTGTATCTTTCCTTTGCGACATTTTCGCATTACAGACCTGCTTTAATTCCTATTACATGCATCTATCTAGTATTTATCCAATAACACAATTTCCGGTCGTGTTGACGACGAGACAAATCAAATAATGAACATAGTTTAACATCATCTATGTCTAAATGATTTTCACCTACTCCTTCAGGTATAGTGAAGCTGTGTCTAAAATACTCGTTATAGTGAACTGTTTTATTCTCTCCATTGTGGATGGTACACTTTGTAGCATTCTCATTACCTAAACAACTCAGACGATGCTTTTTCTATATATGCGTCTACTCATATTAATCCTGTCAAACTTGCAAAACCACAGCAGCCAAAGCTAAGTGATTTCTACTATCCTTCTGACGATCAGGTCAGGTACGAACACATGTTCACTCCTATTTCATGGGCATTAGTGTGTATATTGCTTACCAACATCATGCTCAGCATGACCTCACCTCCCATGAATAGTTATACTGAAGTCCTAACGCATTTGAAAATGAAAAGGTTTCGATGATTTTGTCAAACGAAAGACGATGTATTTCTTTTTAGGTACAATAAAAGTGAAGGATGATTGCGAGAAATGCTGACGTAAGGTCAATACAGCGCTCCCCATAAACAGGAAACGATACAGCATAGATATAAATATATCAGTCTAATACTCCGCTATATCATATGTATATCGAGCAGCACTGAACCTGAACAAGCTATACAGATACTAATATGAAAGTAACTCCAAATACATTCGATGGTCTTATTCCGTGTCTTTTTTATATGAAGGTGAAAGAGATGTGTGACAACAAGGATCGCTAATCTTTTCTAGTTAAATTACTGCAACGGTTTCTTTGTATATAAAGATCGGTAGTTACTTGTTTATGTTAGAACAAAAGGGAAAGAACAAAGAATCATTAATGACCAATTGAGACATTTGGGTAAGAAGCAGGTAATAATAATAATAATAATAATAATGGCACTGAAGCTGTGCAGTTTATGGTCTATAGCAAAAGGTTTAGAATACTACTTGACTTTGAGAGACTAACAGATCATGTGTGCTCTTCTTCAGGATATGAGATGTTTAGGTGTAACGTTGTACTTAGTAATGATAGAAGCAGGAAACAAAGGGTGTGAACTGGAAAACATTTACCACCAGCTGGATGATAGTATTTCTGATTCAGTTGCAAAATCGACTTTTAACAATATATATATATATATATATATATATATATATATATATATATATATATATATATATATATATATATATATATATATATATATATATATATAGTAGCAGCCAATACAACTTTAACTAACTACACACTTGATTCTCAATTGACGAATTTAAAGAATGTTTCATACAGTGCATAGTGAGTGGAGATTGTAATCTTGACAAGTTGCTCAGGTCTGAAATAGAAAAAAAATTGGCGACTATACATGGTTTGTCAGTCCTGATTTATTCCTAGGGTCTCCAATTTGCTGTAAACGTTCACATAAGCCACTAAATATTTCCTCGATAACGCAAATAAAACTGTCTAACGTTTTAAGTGCAGCAAGACGTACGGTATAAGTGGTCACTGCACGATGGAATGGTGTTCGGCATACATCCTGAAGATAAACGATCAGAATTTCTGATTGATATCCATCAAGGTACAAATGGTTTACTTCAAATTGATATCAGAGACCAACTGACCAATCTAGATTAATTTGTCATTGGCAGACATCATCAAATATATGTCTGTGATCTTGCAAAAAGTACAACTTTGTAATTAAAGATTTTAGATAAAATATAGGTTTTTGGTCGTCTTCTATTGCAAGGACAAAAGGACACGGAAACCACTGTCACTGAAAATTATGTCATCACATATGTATATTGTTGATTGTATACATTTTTAACAGACGGACACCCCCAGATTTAAATTAGAGAAAAATGTTTTTTTTTTTTTGTTTGTTTGTTTTATAACATGGTGCTCACCTGACCGTAAGGTAATATATTGACGTTATCTGCTAAATAATATGTATCATCGTAAAAGCTCAGTGCTAATTTGTTGGGTTTTTTTATTGTACCAGCTGAGTAAAAGCATTTGTTGAGCATCAGTTTTGTGTTTGACAAATAAAATTCGGTACAAGTAAATTGAAAATTCTTTTACTTTTTTGCATTATTTCTCGTTATATTTTCTTTTCATTTGTGCGTTTTAAACGATTAGAGTTTTACCTTAACCAACAGTACTCTGTGGTTGGTATACCGTTTAGTTAATCTTTGAAACGCACAGGAATATTCCTATTCATATGTGGGATGGAAAATATATTCTCTTCCAGATACTCACTAGTGGCTTAGAACTTAATATCATTGCCCTGTCTCCATGTTGCCATTCATTCCGCTCCTTGGCTCGAAAAGATATTTTACTATGGCTCGTATTCCGCTCCTTAGGCGTTTCACCCATTGGCTCGTTTCCTCGCCATTTTAAAGATATTGCTTTAAATTATCATTTCCAGGGATCCTTTTTTGTGTAAATTCTATGCTCTTTGTGTGTATGCTATATTGTAATTTCATATGCTGTATCCTCGTATTTGTTTGACTGGCTTTCATTGGTCAAATGACTGTCAGAAGGTGGTGGTGATGTGTGATCTCCCTCGTTCCTTATGGTTTTTGGTTATCGTTATCTAGGAGATGATCGAACACGGAGATATTGCCCGGATCGAGCAAACAATAAAATAAAATATGAAATTAAGGGATGAAATATTTGAGATCTGAGCAGACATATAGAATAGAATAAC
The DNA here is from genome assembly GCA_016617855.1 of Megalonaias nervosa. Lineage (NCBI taxonomy): Eukaryota > Metazoa > Mollusca > Bivalvia > Unionida > Unionidae > Megalonaias > Megalonaias nervosa. Next base: position 48,085 of record JAECUM010015732.1, on the reverse strand, counting down.
ACGAGCCCTCGTATGCAAAATATAACAATCAATTACATAAACAAAAATAAAATCGAACATGACATTTTAATGATTCACCTTCTCTCAGAGATAATTAACAAAATTTATGCCAAATTAAAGTATTATGTCTGTTATACTGATAGAACAAATTTCATCATATTATTGAGTGACTGATCGAACTCAAATTGCGGGCTTGATAGTATCGGCGTTTTTCGTACTTCTTTTTAATCCACCCCCCTCTCTCTCTCTCTCTCTCTCTCTCTCTCTCCTCTAGCCTTTCGGTCATCAACATCAGACTGTGCTCTTTTCCCCCTGTGTAATACAGGCATGGAGCTATTTTATCTTAAGAAATAAAAATTAATACCCAACCTAAATAGGTGTCATGTTTTTCTTCTCCTGGGATCAACCAATGTTCGCATTCTTCTGCGTCAAATATAGTATATCGAAGTTCAACAGAACTAGCTATGGCCATTTTGCCGGTAATACACACTCACAACCCTGTTAACGTGAATTTATGTTTGTCTAGCAGCTCATGCATTCAAACTGAGACCATCACATAATTAAATCTCCCAAGATACTATTACTCCCCCGCTGTGGTTATACATTTACCAGTTGAACTATACTAGTCGGCACATGTTCATCGATTCTTAGTTGAAGAGAATTCACAACTTAAATACACACAAATTAATGGACTTCACTCCTTGTCCTTGCTACGTTACCTTGCTAATTAGCGATTTATTAACATACATTTCCAGACACAGGAAAAATCAATCCTAACAGAAGACTTACATATCCACACAAATTGTATCAGAAGAAATGCATGACATCTCACACTATATGATTTCTATTACATACGAAGCAAATGACTCGAACTAATTCATATAACGAAATATTGTATGACATTCTTACAATACATTAATCATATAACATGCACGATTATTTCTCAACTCAAGGAAAAGTTTAAGTATGAATTTAAGATGAATAAATTCTACACTTAATTACAATCTTACATCAATGAACACATTGTATATAATTTAGACAATACCTTTGTGCCTTTCAGAGCCCTCTCCCTTAGCATCAGAGAATTCCCTCTGTCCTTTCTTTGGACCCGGGTCTCTCAAATTTCCAGACCCTGTTGTCCCTTGGACGATTATTGAACGAGAGAAATTACTTATTAAGTTTCCTCTTAGTCCTCCATACCTTCCCCCTCGGCAGAAAAACCTGGACAGACTAATATGACCATGGAGATTATTTTTAAACCCCAAATTCCGTCTGGGACCACCCCCACCCCCAGCGAGTCCTAATTAAAATTCATTTCATGCACCAAGCAGAACAGATTCCATCCCTCGCAGTCAACAATTTATGGTGAGTCTAACCCATACGTCAAACTTAATGCATGCGTGTCACGACGTAATGCACTGTGAAATTATTCTCCAGACATTACTAAAATATTTTGCACCATTACAATGTCCTTTGGTTGTTTCTTAATTTTATTTTATAAGGAAGAAAAGAAAGGAAAAGTAAACTTTTTAAATTGTAATATTTTGTGACGTAGGGTGAGATGATCCCAGGCCATTGTTTCCTGCCATTGTTTTTGAATCACCCTTTCTCTTCTAGAACTTATTTATTACTTAGCAAAAGAAGGTCTGATTTAAGGAAACGCATAGAAGTAAAGACAAATTTAAAAACAAAGGAAAAATCGAAAAAAAATTAAAGAGGAGATTTTTCTAATTTTTTTGTACTGTATGAACTTGTGCGTTTTGGTTTGGGGAGACGGCGTCTTACCGGCGGACGGGGCCACTGCAATGTTTTTAATAGTCTAGTCTCTCTTTCCCGTATATTGGTTTTGGGGGAGAAAAGAGAGAGAGAAGAGACAAAAGATAAATTCAATTTTCTAATACATTCAACTATGCACTATGATGCAATATTATCTAATAATTGCACTATATGATACGTTCCATGTCCTAATAAAATAGCTATATGTTATAATAAACAATACATGTATATTGAATTCCTATCTACACAAATCAACACAAATATTCGGCTGAGATATTTCCTACCTGTAGAAGCTTTCTATTTCCTTCCCAATTCAATTCCTCTTCCCCTTTTTCTTTTCAACCGGTGTCTCGCTCAGAGTGGTCTTTTTTCCCAGAATTTTTTTGATACTTCCTTGTATTCTCCGCTCCTTTCAACGCCAGGAACCACTAATTAATTTTACACAGGTATGGTTAGATATTTCATTGTTCTCCTTTTCTGTCTGAGACACTGGCTCCTCTTACTGGTAGATTTTTAATTCCTCTCGTTCTGATTGGCTGGTACGCCTGGTTTGATGGTCGGCGGCGTTTGGCACAAATCTTTTCATATGTAACTGTGAGTGCAGAAATCTGGCCTTCTTAGTAACACAAAAGCTTAATCCCTTTGAAACTACTAACCGTCTCAACCGTCTAGTTACTGAGTAAACATGTAGCCCGCCATCTATTGTTGGCCTCACACTCTTTAGCCGACTGTCATAGACCTTATGTAACCCTTAGCCAGCAAGAAAGTTAAAATCACGGCCGTAAAGATGGAAAAATTCTGACCATTTCCTCACACACTTCCTTAGGCGCGGCGTGCGTTACGAGCTGGTTAGATCATTTCTTCCCAGTGCTCGACCTCGCTGTTTGCCATGGTGGCAGTATATACGGCTCGCTGCCCGCATAATTGTTTCCTTATTTACTTTGACTCCAACCCTTTGTATTATATTTTGCCACCACTTTTTTTCGTATCAGTATTTGGTGTTCTGATGGTATGTTTCTTTTGAATAGAGGCAGTTCTGGTTGTTTCATCGAATTATGTCTTCTGTCCAATCTTTCTTGTTAGGAACTTCCACATCATAAACGAGAGAAAAAAAAGGAAATTTAAAAACAAATAAAAAGCCATAAATCAATTGAAGATTAAAATCCTTGTAGTGAAATATCTATTTATCCCGACTCCACTCGATTGGGAATCTCTCTCTTTAAGATAAGATAAGAATTCTTTATTTCAGACTACATAGTCCGTACATCTGAATTAAAATATAGATATCAGGTAAAAGTATTTTGTTTCATCTACTTGTAATAGGAGAGTTTAAATCAATGTCATAGTTCCACAAAGATTTTAAGATACATACTATATAAGTTATTTTATATATCAACATTGCCTCTTGATTTTCCATTGTATTTTCTTGCACTTACCTTTGTGCTGATTGAAAAGAAAAAAAAAAGTAATTTAGACGGAGGACAAAATGGCAGAAAAGGAGAGGGTAGAATATTTTGGGCATGTGTAGTGGCAGAAAGGCACGCATTTACTATCCCTAGCCCATAGTGGGCTGGACTTCCCAACATGTTTCTCTAACAGTGACTGTATTTGATTAAATCTCTATCCTCTGCTGAAAAAACAAATATGTTTGTACTAAAAGTCTGCTTGTTATTCGTACTGATCTGGAGAAATCGCACCTGTTACCTTCGTGTTTGTGTACCTCTTAATATTTTTGTCTTGTAGTGCTTGACATTGTTTTGCCGCTTTCTTTTAGAAATTCAGGTGTGACCCGCACTACGTCGCGTTAGCTAGTAGCATTGGCGCCACACCTTCATTATGTTTTACTTCAAGGGTCACAGCCCGTACCCTTGGCTTCTGTTTTTCTTCTTCTTCCTTAGTGTAACAATCATATTATTCTACGTTCGAATCTGCGATTACCTTTTGTGATTGGTAATTTTGTTATTTGGAATGGCTGGGTCCTCCTCTTCCTGCATTAGGAACATCCCATATAGCCACCTTATGGTGGGTCCTCCTCTTCCTGCATTAGGAACATCCCATATAGCCGCCTTAGAACATTGAAATCAAGCGGTTTAAATCAAGAAGACTAGAAAAAGACAGCCATTCACAAATAAAATTATCTTTTTGCAACCGACAGGTTTTCTTTTAAATATTTCTCTAAATTTGCTTATTAGTCACCCAATAACCTATAATTACTACTAAAACAATGAAATATCTGGGATATAATTTGCGCGTATATATATTTACATGACATAACAGATGTCGCTATGGCTCATCGATTTCTAGGTCGATATAAAATATCTTCCAGAATCCGCAACAAGTCATAGTCATGTAAAGTTTTGCAAACACGACGGTTTTTCTGTTTTATTTGTTTGTTCTATGTTTTATATTTGCCTTTGAAAAAGACTCATGAAGAGTCGAAAGCACTCAGGCTAGTTAGATACTAGTTTTGCACTGTTCGTAGTCAGTTTATTGCACACACACACACACACACACACACACACACACACACATATATATATATATATATATATATATATATATATATATATTCGCCGCATAGTCTCCGTTTTTATCCGGGTTTCTTATCCTATTTAAAATATTTACTCTTTTCGTGTGTCTAAGGTGTGCGATATTTAGTCTTCCCTCCCTCTTTGTTTTATATGCGAATTCTATTGGGAGGTAGGATAGCCCCGCCCCCCTTATAAAACGAATAACTTTTTCCCGTGTTATCTATCATATTGCCATTAAAATCTACCAAGTTAAGCATATACCGTATATTACCGTACATATATGTCTGAGTGACCTGTTTTCGCTCTTTTATGTTCAAAGTTACATGTAACCAAATTCGTATGTTAGATTATAGTTTTTTCCAAATTATTTATAATGTATACTCGGAGTTTTTACCCCACGTCACTCCTAGAACTTATCAGTTTGTCTTCATAAGTTCCGGTGAGAGTCCAGGATAGTTTCCTCTCCAGTTATCTATTAACAGAATTTCAGTTTTTGCATGATTGATTTTGATCCCCATGCTTTTTCAATGTCCCTAAAATGTTGTTCTAAAAGTTATACATAATAGGCATCGGAAATCAAATTGGCACAGTCATCAGCATGCCGTAACATTTTTAGTTTTATTTTTAAGCTGAGTAATTTAATTCCCGTTCTATTTTTATTGTTATTTATTTTTTATGTTGAGGGCTGCTATTGCTATCAAAAAAAAAAACAAAAAAAAAAAATATTTATGAACTCCGCGGGTTTGTAGATATATTTAGCTATTCCCCTTTTAGGTGTCTCCACTTGGGCCGAAAGTTTTTAAAAGGGGTTTTATATGTATATGTTGCCCCCAAATGTCAGTTGTTGTGGGCTTCCGTAACAAATTAAAAAAGAATTTTTTTTCAAAAATTTGTTTCAGTATATTTTAGAATGAGTTTATCTAGTTCTTCATATTTTTGGGATATAGTTGTATTTATTTTTTCTCTCTTCAAGTTCCTTGATTTTCCTCTCTTTGTTCTAAACGATAAATAATAAGTGGCTAGTACTTCCTTCCTCCGACATAAATGTTGTGGATGGTTTCCTTCCCATTTTGTCGTCATTCAGTGATCTTTGCTAAAGCTCTTACTGTCTATATGCTGTATTGTTTGTGTTGTGTTATATCGTGTGTTTTGTTTGGACTGACTATTCCTGAATCAGATTTCTTTTAAAGTTGTTATTTACTTTTATAATATAACAAGGAAAAAAAATAACATTATACACCGGAAGTAGTAGCGCTCTCTTTTCTTATTGTGTAAATATTTGGGATATCTTATCTTCTAATTTGGATGCATTTTGATCATTTTATTCAGTTTGGATGCAACACATTTTTGTATCTAATATATTGTTTGTGTGCACAGAAAACAAACAAATAATTTAAACTAGATGAGTATGTTTATATGTACTGATGCTTGTGTGTTGTGCGTCTATAATGCTTCTCTCTTTGCACTTTCGAGGTATCATCAAGCTGCTTTTATTTGGGCATCTGTGTGTTTATTTATTTTCTGTCCACCAGGCTGCTCTTCATGTATAGACATGACTTGTTATCTCGGCCGGATTTGTCTAGCCTAGAGGTTTCTTTATCTAAATATCCAAATTAAAACATGTCCAAAATTTAAAAAAAATAGTAAAATAAAGGTGTACCAACATCTCTTATTCGAGAGTGTACCCTTTTAATTGTTAGTTAAAGGTGTATCTGTTTCGTTGTGTAAGGTTGTTATTCGTTTGTTTTGACGGGGAAACTGTTCTGTTGGCCTGTCCACCTCGTGTGACATCATATAGCGTAGTCTGCATTAACTTCCCTGGTTACAAGGGTCTCTGCCCCAGTCTGTATCTCATTTTGTCGATATGTGTGTGTTATGTCTATACTAGTATCCTGTGGTTGTTTCCCCTTTATTGTCTGGTGCAGGATTAGATATTTGTTATTTGCCAAAGTCAATTGTAAGGGTGCAAATTTGTGTCGATTTATGAAGAGCACATTAATTGGGGCTGGTGAACGATTAATTAGAATTATGGGGACCAGCGCGTGTTAAATCACCGTAATGCACGGATTGTTAATGGTTGTGTAGCGGGAGTAAACGATTCTTGATTAAACATTCGTTTATTTAACCGTCAGACAGACTGGAAGGAATAGGGTTAACTTTCGATCTTGTATCGGAATTGTCAGATTTTAGATTTTCCAGAATTAGTTATTTGGGAATCTAGAGGTCACGCAGACTACAATATGGCGCCTAGATAAAAAGGCGTGAGATATATTTAATCCGGATTGGTTACGCTAAATAAGGGGCGTGACTCCCACACGAAAATTCTTGGTTTTAATATGTCCCATCACAAAATTTTAGTCAGTCTACACTTTTCTGCAAGAGAAAACAAATGTAAGAGACTTTGAGTTTGAATTTAGAAGAAATTCACTTGTAAAATAATTATTCAAGGGATCGAATGTCTGCAAAGACGACGGACACAAGGTGAAATAGCTCCACGGGATGTATCCACGTACCTACCTATCGAAGTATCTACGTATCACGTACTTACATATCCACCTACCCACACAAAATTCGAGGGCCGAAAGAGGCGAGACTATAGAGAGTTTGGAGAAGTGAAAAGAAAAGTGGAAAGGACCAAGAATAACAGCCACAGTGAATTTGGAATGAACCGGAAATAATAAGGTTATGAAGTTGTACACGGCAATGACTTCGATTGTTCACTCGATTCTATGATGAACTAATTCTATCATTTAAGACAGATCGGCTATTTATATAAGTATATTTGTTTTTGAAATTCGGTGAATGATTTATTTAAAAAAGAAGTGTATCTTCCTAATGTAATGCATTGTCACGGTTGTTTATGTACTTAAATTGTTATTTTCATGTACGGGGGCTCGTGTCATTCTGTTTTATATATCTGCTCAGATCTCTATCTATTCCACCTATAAGTTTCACACTTTATTTTAATATTTACTCGATCCGGGCAATAACACCGAAGGTGGTCACCCTCTAGATAGCGATAACCAAATTTCCACTGTAACCCACCCCCAACAAAGTGGGGGTACGTAGCATCAATCAATTGCTCTCTCTTATGATAGTGGTAGATTTTATGGAGCCTCATCATCATCCCACTCATACCTACTCCAGGAGTGGAAAGCCCTTTTAATCGAATCTAATGCTTAAAATGCATCTTTTGAACATGTAGCGGGTGAGGTGTCCAGCGCGCCGTGGCGACGCCACCCTCTATTAGGGCGACCCTCTGGACCCCTTCCCCTACAGTGGTCTTACAACGTCCTTTCTTGGAGACCAAACCTTTTGAAAGGGTATTGGTCTCCATATCCCTATTCTGGGATCTTTCCGCCAGAATTCCTATTAATTTTAGAACAATTGATTTAAAATTCCTTATTGTTTGCATATTTATTATTCTTGCTTTTGTTTCGACTATCTTCAATCTAGCACGGTCTATCAGTCTTAATGATATAACTTAAATTTAATTTGTATGTTTTTCTGTTTACTCTTTCCTCTGTATATAACAGATGTTTCTCTTTCAAAAACGTCTTTTCTTGGATTTTCCTATTTATATTTTCTCTTTCTGTTTTATTTTTTTACATAATATAATAACATGTCTCTTTGTAAAAAAAATGACCTCTTTACAATGAGGGTCATCTGGGTGCAATTCTTATTAAGTGCCTTCGTGTGTCTATTTCTCCAGTCAGCCATACGTTGCGCAAGTACTTTTAAATCATACTCTTTTTGTTGAACTTGTCTCTGACCATTGCCTCAATGTTAATTTCCAATCCAGTTCCACATTATTAAATTCCCCTTTGTTCTCCTGCTGTTCATAAAATTTGTCATTATATATTTATATATTTCACTAGCTCTTTATATTTTCTATATGCTTCCATTTTCTCTATATTTACAAATAATATCTCTTGTATGATAGAGTCTTTTAGGTGACTCGGTCATTTTGTTTAGTTTATTGTTTGTCTGCTCTTACCTTGCATATTTTATTCACAGTGTTTACTACTTCTATATAACGTAAATATGGAATATTTAATCCTCTCTCCAATTTTCCTCTGTATACATTTTCCCTTGGTAAATAGTGTATGAAGCGTATATTTGTTTTTGTCAGTTTGATCCAACACAATTGTACCCAGGTTCGTAGATTTCACAAAATACTAGACATTGCTATAGATGTGGGTTACGCGCAGCTTGTGCTCGCTCCATTATATCTAACGGCCTTAGTATCCATATATCTATATCTCTGTTTAGTTTTCCCTTATGTTTTGATATTTTTCTATCTTGGTGTTTTAGCCAACGACAATGCATAATGCTTTGACGTTTTCCTTAATTCTGTTCGGGGGAAGCCCAGGGTGGTTTCTCGTCCAGTTTCCTACGAGCAAGGTCTCTGTTTTCTCGTGATTTATTAGAGAACGGATGCTTTATCAAAATCCCAGAATTCTTTCTCCGAGTGCCTAAAGGAGAATCCGTTATTTATAAAGTTGATACAGTCGTCTGCATGCTGTATCACTTTTAGTTAATCTCTTAGGATGAGGAGGTTTATGCTGTTAATCTGTTTGTTATTGCTAATTTTAGAGAAAAAAACTTCTATTGCTATTACGTATAATAGTATGGACAAAGGACATCCCCATCTGACTGATCTCTCAATTTGGAATTTGTTAGTTATCGCTCCAATCACTTTACTCTTGTGTATATATTTGGGTGCATGATTTCAACCAACGTACAACATGTTTTCTCCAAAATCTAATTTATTTAGGATTTTCCTTTCCTTTCTGCACCCATCAGAATGTTTTATTTTTTACTTATCTCCTTTTGTATCTCTTCCCATTCCTTTATGATATCATTATTTATTTTCTGATTACAGTTCCTGAGGATTTTATTTTCTACTGTTTGCTCATATTGTAAGATCGTATTTATAAGCATATTCTGTTCTTACTAAATCGAACTCTTTATATATATATATATATATATATATATATATATATATATATATATATATATATATATATATATATATATATATATATATATATATATTTATCTACTACTCTACTTGTATTTGTAAATTTTAAAACTGTTTCCCTCTTTAATTTATCTTTCTTTGAAAGTCATGTAGATCAGTAAAATATGCTTACATGAAATTAAAATCTGCTATCCATTGAATAACCATGAATATAGTATGTTCATTTTCTGTGAAGTCTGTTTTTGGCATTGTAATGTGAGGGTACATATACGTTGATTATAGGCCATCCGTGTACTTTTATATGAATAAGTCTCCCTTTGAATGAATCCCCTAGTATACAAGTTTCCCTTTTATTTGTTAGTTTTGCGATGTTTCTTTTTGTACAATTATTGCTTATCCAGCTTTCCCCTCGTGTGTGATGTTATTTAAGTTTACTATCGCATTCAGCGTTTCCTCCATGATTGCTTTGACTTCTCTATCTATATTATGTTTTTCTTGTATCATTATCATATTTACTGTATAGTTTCTTCATATAGTTTATTTATTTTCTGTGTTTATCCCATTCACATTTACAGAGATCATTTGGAGGCTCTGTACACCCATTTCTCTGATTACGTATTTGTTTAATTTTGGAGTATATTATTATTATGACATATTGTTTGATACTGTTCTATAATTCATAACTGCCATAATCGGCCATTTGGTTTTCAGTTATTGAGTCTATGTGTATGCTTGCATTTAGTGAGGTGTAATTACATATAATCTTTTTTTTTGGTTTTGTGGACACATATCGGCTCTCCATCCATTTGTGCTGGCGACTTTTAATGTGACCTGCTTTTGTGCCGAAATTTGTAAAATGTTCGTATGTGTTATTGTCCCCCACCCCTCATTGTCTGTTGTAGTGTGTAAACAATTCAAACAGAATCTGGAGGGGAAAAAAAGTTGTTTGAATTTTTATTACGGTTCATTTATTAGTTTTGGGATGGATGTATACTTGTTCAGACCCTTTACAGGATAACTTCTTTCTGCTTCCAGGCCTAGAATACAATAACTAGTACTAACATCCGCATGGTATTTCACCATTTGGCTGGTTTCCTTACCATATTGCTATAAATGAATTTTGCCAGAGATATATTCTTGTCCAGTGTTTGCTATGTGCATTTGTGCTATATTTTTATGCTGCTGTATCGTGTTTGTGTTTGGACTAGGTTGCAATAGGTCATAGAATATATTTATTCTTATTTATTAGAGGCTCTTGTGTAAGAAAAATAATAATAAAAGAGGTTTATGGTGGTGTTCTTAACTCTCTTTTCAGATAATTAATGCCTTTGGCTGCCTTGTTACTAAGATGTGTTCTTTTCTTCTTTTCAGAGGTCATCCAGACACCACACTCGTCCTTTAACGATATCGTCATATATTTTAGTCTATAATATGCACGAACAAGAGCGAAATGGTCAAAAGGAAAAAGACAACAACAAAAAAGTAGAAGAAATAAAGTTTTTGTATGTGTGTTGTGTTTAAGCGTAGTGACTATTGTTAGTTTGTGTATTTGTTCCCCGTATAGTTATGTTGGGAAGTGTTGATAAAGTTGAACTTACATTTTCAGATACTCGGGCGTGACCATTACTACCTCATACTCCGGCGTGACCATTACTACCTCATACTCCGGCGTGACCATTACTACCTCATACTCCGGCGTGACCATTACTACCTCACGTTAGCCTGATAGCACTGTCATCACACCGTCCTGTGCCTCACTTGAAAAGCACAAGCCCTGTATCCCATATTTAGTCGATTTTTGTACCTAAACTTGTTAGCTTATTGTTAGTTACAGTCAATACGCCTTTTGTTTAGTAGTTTTAGATTTTATAACGATCCCTTATCTCTCATAGTGGAGAGGTGAGGCTTTATGCCAAAACAATAGTTTAGGTGCCATTTCTTAATGGCATACCGATCTCACTTCGCTTCCACCAAGAACCACCTACCTCAGGCAGATGGGATTACTGTCCATGGTTAGTTAAATTTATATTATATTATGTTCCATCCACGTCCCACTAGTCATATCTATTTTATTCTTTTTTATGTATTTGATTATTGTATTATATGTTGCTAGATCTTTAATATTATTAGTATGTAATAAATGGTTTTATGTGTTTAAAAAAGCCATATTTGTTTTGTATTACACCTTTGATTTCCCTTCTGTCTTTTTCTGTAGTTTTGCATTCGATTATAACCTGATACTTGGTAAAGTCTTCTTTTTTACACTGGACATCTTTTTAGAATGGGTTGTCGTGTTTCTTTGTAAAGTTACCTCGTTTATAGGCCATATATGATGCATGTATTTAAACACTGCACTCTGTATCTTGGTCACGCCGATTCTGTTCCACGGTAACGATTGATTCATCGTTTTTATTATATGTCTTAAGTGTTTTTGTCTCTCTCATCGATAATGCTTTGTTGTTCCCGTACTTTAAAATTATATTTTTAATGACATTCTTTGTTTGAGTGGTTTTAGTATTTTTTTTAAAGCGTTATTTCTAATCTTAATTTTGTTTCTCACCAGATATCCCAAAAAGCAAACATTTATTGCTCCCCATGCAAATTCTCTTTTCTGTCCTATATTCATAATCCTATTTATATATTTCATGTTTGTGTATTGCTTATATTTGCAATTCCCAGCCCTCCATCTCCTTTAAATTTGTAAAGGTATTCATTGCGAATACGAGCGTAATTCCTCCCACCCCTCTGTATTGCATTATTTTCCATTCTTGACTACGAATCATTGGATTTCTTAGGTCAAACATTTTATTTCTGTTCCACAGTTGGCTGCTATGTAAGTTTGTGCCACTGGGACTCTTTCAAGTAGGTCTGTTCTCGAGTATTTCCAGTTTTCAATTTGTTTTCTAATTTTGTTTAATAGTTATATCACGTTGTTTCTGGTCGTATTTTTCCAGTCGATTACTACCTTTAATTAGTTCTGGCGGTTAAGACCGAGTGATTACCCTCCAGTTTCCAATCAGCAGTATTTCTGTTTTTGCATGGTTCAGTTTTGATCATTATGCTTTCCCACAATTCTCTAATTCTTGTTCTATGTGCCTACAAGAGTATCCTTCTTATCAAATTCGTGCAATCATCCGCATGTTGTAGCATCTTCAGTTTTTACGCCATATTTGGCATTTTGATAGCTTGTATATTCTTAATTCCACTACCGCTCCGGTGGCCTAGTGGTTAGAGCGGACGCCTCGGATGCGGAATGGGTTCGAACCCCGGTCGAGTCATACCAAAGATTTATAAAGATGGTACTAACAGCTGCCTCGCTTGGCACTCAGCATTAAGAGGCTAGTGTTAGGACTGGCCGGCCTGGTGTCAGGATAATGTGACTGGGTGGGATGTCTGCGTCATGATGCCCCAGTGCTAGACATCACTATAAATTGCCACACTGAAAACATCGTAGCGATATGACTGCAGAATTGTTAAATATGATGATTTTGACATCATATTGTTCAAAATATCTTATTATACACATATTCTAAAATAATTCTGAGTTTATAAAAAAAAATTTAAGATAGAAGCCTGTGGTTATGCCGTCACAACCAGATGACTGACTTCCCTTTATTAAGTTGTATAATTGTTTCTTTCATTTCTTCCACCCCGCCGCTTACTAAGCGATCGCAGCATGTCTTACACCCATCACATATTCTTTGAAGGCGATATCCTTACAGTCTTCTCCTATTTCACTTTGTGGTGTATACTTTTGATAATATGACTGGATACCTGACATTATAGGTTTTGTTTAATCTCTAAGTATGACATCATTCTTTTGTAGGATTTTTCTCTGCTTTCCTTTTTCATTGCTAATCATCTTTAAACCACTTTAACCGTATACATATAATCTATCAAAGGATTATGTCTGACTGGGATATACCCAAACCTCCCTACACTTGGATATATCTAGGAACTATGATTTAAGTTCCAAGTCGATAAATTTACATTTTTTTTTTTTTTTTTTTTTTTATAAAATAGAATGTGGCCAGGAGAAGCCCTTTCCGCGTGTTGCAGTGGAGGTAACTTTTATTTGCCAAATATTTCAGTAATCATGCTCTCAGTAATAAACGATTTGTAAAGACCATTTCGAACCAGTTAAACCTGACAATTTTTCTTGCTGCAGCCCTTTGTAACACCCATTAATAGTCAAGGGCAACACCAGTAAAATATCGAAGCAGACATTTTTAAGTTTTCGTTTTAAATCATTTTCAGGACAGTACGCAATAACTCGCCGAACGGTTACTTTATAGAATGCGAAGTTTGCATTACAATATCCAATCATTATGTACAAGTACATTTATCTCTCTAATTAGAAATAAAGTGTTAAGTATTGCTTCGTGTAAAAATATTATATAATGGTAACGGCGCGAACAAGTTTTGGCAGCGTATAAAAGTAGTGTAGTATAGTACACGTGCGATTTCACTGGGCCCGATTGAGCGACAGTGAGGGTAAGGGCCTGTCAAATCGTGCACGTGTTTTCATACTCTCAAAGTACGATACTACTACTGTATTTTTATGATCAATCTACATCATCACTTGGCTGATTCCAGAGCACAAAAGCAACATCTATTGTCTTTATTGTTTAGGCGACAAAAACTTTTTGTTGTTAAATCATTCTGGTAAATTTGTATATTAGTGTCATATGAGCGAATGCCATTTATCTGTTTGCAATGTTAAATATTTAATTCTGTCAGGCATCCTTTTGTACTTTCATTAATTTTTGCTTTAATTTTCTACCTTATATACTTGCATATAAGACGAGTCAATCAGCGACCCCCCCCCAAAAAAAAACAACAAAGAGTCTGATCTACCGTAGCATAACGGCCTGTAGATCAGAGTCTATGTTGTTTGTACTACTGATTACTCCTAACAAACTCCACAGATCCAGATCTGCCGGCGCATTATGCAATAGCAGATCTGGGTCTGTGCAGTTTCCAGTTGGACTCGACTTATAAAAATGAATATGTACAGTACGTAAAATCTAATAGAAACATATAAATTATTAATTTCACATTTATATTTATATGTCGTGTTCTATAGAGAAAATAAAATATCAACTCGCTTTTCCTTTTTGGCGTCTCATGCGTAAATCTCATATCTCTGATCATTAAGTCCAGATGGAGTTTCAGAAAACCAAACTGCTGTGCCTTTGTGAGGAGTAAATAGCGGAAGTCGGAATTTCTGTGTGTGAACGTTTTATTATGGGAAAAAGATCGCACTAATTTCAAATGTACAAAGTGTTAGATTGTTACTTTTATGTTATGTTCAAGAAAATATTCATATCACTTCTCTGAAAACAGTTGATACTATCATTATATGGCTTCGAAATAAAGTTCAAAATATTCATTGCACTATATTCAAGGTACAGGTTTTTTTTTTGTTTTTTTTTTGGTGTTAAATATAAGTTGTCAAGCCCTGAAATATCACTGTGGTTGAGGGACCTGGAGAGCAATTCTGTTTTTACAAAGATTCTCGGTGTCCGGAAATGCTTTTATGTGAAGGAGCAGCAGGGAAGGTGAACAAACTAAATTGCCGTTCAAGTCTATATTTGTCCTAATTATGATGGGATAATGCGGTAATTCTCTACGGTACTATCCCACTATAATGACACTAAATAATTAGAACAAATATATAAGTCTGTTCACCTTCCCTGCTGCTGTAAATTAAACATCCATTATAAATATTATCAATAATGAGTATTGAAGAACCACACTCAGCTAAATTAGCTCGAGAGCGACTAGAGGCAATTAAAAATATCTACCTGTTCGTGATTCTGTTAAGCAACAACTACAATCGCGTCAGGAATCTCAAGCTGAATTTGAAGAGGATACAAAAAAATTATTTAAACCTATCACTGAGACCACTAAAGGTATTCTACCTGTGTTAGAGAAAACCGCTGAAGCAACTGGAAAAATAGCAAGAAGAACAAAAAAGACAAAAGAATTTTACGTGAACTTCCAGCCGAAATAGCTGCTGCGATGCCAGTCCCGGAAATACCTGAGGATGAAGATCAACCTGAAGGTGCAGAAATAGGTGATATAAAGGAACGTCTACCAAAACAAGAAGAAAGAATTAATATAAATGACAAATTTATCGAAGGTGCTATTAATTATATTAAAAATATTAAAAATCCAGATTTAGCTGTGATTGCTGTGAAAAGTTTCAATGATCGAAAACATTATTTAAAATCTGAATATGCTGATAAACCTACAAGTCGTGATAATTGGTATAAATGGATATTTCATATACACTTTGACGTTGATCAGGCTAGAAATAGTGATCCAAGATATATTGAGTATATTCATGCAATAGATAATTATATTACCTTCATGCAATTACCGCCAGAACAACAATATCAACAACAACAATATCAACAACAACAAGAACAACAAAAACAACAAGAACGACAAAAAAAGAAACAAGAACAACAAGAACAAAAACGACAAGAAAAAACGAAACAATTACAAGCATCACCAAAATCACGAATACCAATTTTATCTCCAAAATCACAAACACGGCAACAACCAATCCAAACAAAAATTGAGGAAGAAGAAGAATATATTCCGTCAGACACCTCTCCTGGCGCAACTGGAAGTGGTCTAGGAAGTGGTTTTATTACCTGTCCCAATAATGTCCTTGCTGATGTCGATCGACTAGAAATTCTCATTGGAGGAAAACGAGCTGGTAATAATTCTCCAGAAATCATTAATGAAGTAGCTGATATTTGTAAACGATTATTTACAGGCGGTGTCATGGATATTAATGTATATCGATCTCTCATTAATGAAATCGTCGATGATTATTATAGTGACTAAGTATGTAATTAGTGATAAAGTCACTTAATAATAAAATGATCATACACAATACTCGTGGACCTACCATGGTCAGGGTAATAAACTCTCGATTACCGGTATACAAAACGACCTACGGAGATGGATTAGGTGATGTTGTTCAGGGTCTGTTTAGAAGGGTAGCCCCAAAAGCAATACCGATTGCAAAGCAGCTAGGAATGAAAGCTATTGATGTTGTTCGTGAAAAGGGTATAGGCGTTGTTGGTAATCTTGCTAGCAAATCATTCTCAGCAATTAAAGATAGACTAGCACGATTAATACGCAGACCACAAGCGGCCCGACCTCAACCTGTGAAATTACCTAGTACTGAAGTGATGCCCGCAAATGTAAGTAAAATAATAAATCAAGCCGCTAATCAAAAACTAGCGGAGTTAGCTGATATCCCGATGTCAGAAAGGGAAAAAAATATAACCGCTAGTCTGATAGCAGGAAGTGGTCTTCGAGTTAGACGAAGACGATAATAATAAAGATGTTTAAGCGCATATCTGACCCCGCGTTTGATATGGATGCACCAGTTCTCAAAGATGAGTCTGTGCGCGATTATCAATATTATTCTTACGACGCACGAATTCCAGATCAGCGTGGACGAATCGAATTACAGGTTCAGGATACAAGTAGATATTTCTTACCCGCTGAAGCATTTATTGAAGTCGAAGGTGAAATTTTAAATAACGTTGCTCCTGCAGCACCAGTAGCATATGGAGCTGATATTAGTGTCGGTTTTGTTAATAATGGTATTATGGCGTTATTTGATAGCGCTACATACATGATTGACGGAAAAAATATTGAATCAATTCAGAAAGAAGTCGACGTTGCCACGACAATACTAGGCCTTGCAAGATACAGCGACGATTACTCAAGATCGGCTGGTCCATCAATGATGTTTGTCAAGGATACTTCTAACCACTCTGATAACGATCAATATAATATAAGACGACCACAGAATAATGCTGGAAACGCCAATGCGGATGTAGAAAATATGATTATTAATGTTAATCCAAATTTCAACTTAGGATTTGCAGTACGTAAATCGATGTTAAAAGGTGATAGGAGAACATTTTCATTTGCGATTCCACTGTTACATATCTTTGGATTCTGTAGAAATGTCAGAAAAGTTATTTTCGGAGCCAAACATACGGTTGTACTTGTATGAAAAGGCGATGATAATGATGCAATATGGAAACCCATTGGCGAACCTGGTAAAGTAGTACTAACAAAACTTTCTCTGTGGATGCCAGTGATGACTCCGTCAATATCTGAAGAAGACCGGTTGTTATCTTTTATGGGTCAAGGCGGTAAATCAACATTGTCATGGTTGACTATGACCACAGATGCTATCCAGAGTAATATTAATGGTTTATTTACATGGCAGATAGCTTCTCAGCAGGGTGTTTCTGCACCGCGACATATATTTATTGCGTTTCAAGATGTTGCACGAATAAACAATCAAGATGAAAGTATAATGATATTTGACAAACTCGGTGTTTCTGAGGTTTCATTAAGGATTAATGGACATCAAGAACCATCCGAGGATATATTACTGAATTTTGAAGATAATCATGTAGCACGTGCATATCATCGTCTTATGTCGTTCATGGGTCGTGATCAAAACATTGATACTGGTTTACAAATGTCTCAGTTAGATTTTACAACGCTGTATCCGATTTATTACTTTTCTCTAGAACACATAGATTTAACCAGACAATCAGTAGTTGATATTCATTTTCGAGCTCGTGTGACTCAAGGAGCTATTGTCAATTACAGAGCAATTGCTGTTATACTCAGCGATAAATCGATGTTACTCAAAGGTGTTGGTGGACGAATGAGAGTTATTGATGCTCCAGTAGAAAACATGTAAATAAACTGTAATTAGATCATCCATAATAATTATAATGTCATATCATCACGTTAGTGTGAGTCTGACTCCTGGTCAGATTAAAAAGCTGCAATCAGCATCAAAAAATAACTGTGGAATAAAAATATCGCTAAAGTGAGAACAGATGACCGGTGCAAATAAATTATCGTTGACCAAGCGTCAGTTCAGAAACTTCAATGATGCTAAAAAAATCAAATAAAGGCGTCAAACTTAATCTTTCTGCGGGCGCCATCAAAAACATCGCTAAATCAGGTGGTATATTTCCACTTCTCGCAGCTATACCAGCATTAATAGCAGCTGCAGCACCAGCTGTTGCAAAAGCAGCTGCATTAGGTGCTGTTGGAACTGCTGCTGGAATGGCATTAAAGAAAGCAACCGGACAAGGAATCAAAAAAAAGGGAAGAGGTTTAAGATTACCAGGGACTCCACATTCATGGTACGGAAAGGGTCTAAGATTACCAGGGACAGTTTACTAATATCACCCATGTCCAATTTTGATTTACTTAATGCTGCTAAGCAATTAAAAATAAAAAATTTCAGAGGTGTTTTATGCGCGATCAATTACCAAAAAAACCAAACAATATTGAAACCGGTATCATTAATCTCGATAAAAATTCTGGCCCAGGCACGCACTGGGTCGCATATGCAATTGATCCACGTGGAATTATTTATTTCGATTCGTATGGATTAGCACCACCAAAAGAATTTCTTCATTATGTCAGCAATAATACTGCTCCAATCTGGTATTCAACGCTACCAACACAAAAAATAACTGATCCTCCAATATGCGGTCGTGAAACCCTCGCTGTGCTTGATGTTGTATCAAAATCAACAGCACCGCCTCATAAAGTCGTGCACGCGTTCACTACACTACGTCATAACACTTAAACTGATATCAGTAAATATAATGGTAGATATTTACGGAAGATCCTCAGGTAAAACTCAGAAGTTCGATTTATCTAAATATGCAACCTTTGATCAGCTCAGAAATGAAATCGATGATTTATTAAATATCACGAGTGTGGATCAAAATGAAGTCGTCGTTTTTCAGGACAAACAAGGACGATTAAAAACGAGTAATATACAACTACCAGATGTACTTATACGAATTCCCAACGCGGTTGTTAATAATATCGTTACTTTCACTGATCAGGGTAAAATACAGGATTCCGGTAAATCGGTTAACGGTTATGTTAAGAAAACTGGTGATGTATTTACCGGTGACATTATTATGTCAAGAAGAAAAATTGCACATCTGGGAGATCCAATCGCAGATACAGTCGCAGCAACAAAAAAATACGTCGATCATCAAGAATCTAAATACGTGTCAGTGCGCGGTGGTATAATGCGTGCATTTCACGACATGAATAATAATGGTATTAGTATTCTCAGAACACCAGAAACAGATTTCGACGCTGCAACTAAAAAATACGTCGACGATAAGGAAATTCCAATAACGACTTCGTTAACGACAATCAATAACGGGATTGCTGTATTTAGAACTGAATATAATAGTCACATACAAACATTTCTAAATTTTCGTAAAAATGTAAACAAAAATATTAATGAATTTTTTGGAACTCCACCAAATGTTATTATTAATCTCGCTAACATTAACACAAGACTCAACGATATCATTAGTGGCATTCCTAACATTATTCAAAAAAACTAATCTCATTAGAATTCCTCACGGACGAGTTAACAATATCGTGTACACAGTCGCATCAGGAAAAGCAACATGGACACCGGAAAATAACACCCTTAAACATACCGCAGAGGTCACTGGTGTATATAGATTATCTATATTTTGTGCTGAAAAATTTACTGTATTTACCACATTTACATGGCGTCATTCAATCGATAGTTTTTCTGGAACTGTATCCATAATATTAAATAAAGATGTCGAGGAAACGTTTATGCTGATAGCGGACGATAAAAAGTTAACCGCAGCAGATTATTGGTGGTGTATTGAGTTTGTAGCTGAAACTCCTCAATTAGTTACCTAGATAAGTATAATGAATCAAGAGTCATTTATCGACGTTCAACGTCACAGATACGCTCAAGTATGTGAGTGTCAAACCAAACTAAAAAATATCATCGACGATTACACGATAAAGGTAAAAAAATATCGGCGACGTATGGTTGTTATTGATATAATGGTATACTCGGTTTCTGCTGTTATTGCTGGAACTGGATTATTACTATCAACAATAACGATGACAGCGCCTGCAGTTGTAACAATTATAGTTTCAACGGCAACAACATGCGCAGGTATTTTCAGTATTATCGCTAAGAAAATATCTACATGTACGAATAATAAACTAAACGAGTATATAATGAAATTGCACACAGCAACAGCCACATACACTAAATTATGCTCGTATATTTCAGCGTATCTCAGTGATGGTAAAATATCCGATGAGGAGTTCGTAACGATAATGAAAACCTACGATGAAGCATTCATAATCGCTAATGACAATAACGGAAAGATAGAGAATTAAATAATAACGATAATAATAATGTCAGAGTCGCGCGAATTACTTCAGCAGATCGTAGCTAATACAACACCGTCAAAAACTACTATGATATCATTAAGTTCAACCAATCCTGAATTTAGCGTTAATTTTCCAACCGCAATTCCAGCAAAGGAAATAGAGCTAGCACAATTACGAGTTTATCATAGTTGGCCTAATATCAGGTCAAAACCGTTTGGTGGACAACAACCAAATAATTCACTGGTATTTGCGAATAAAAATAAACCAGATGGAACACCTGATTGGCAAGTTGTTGGAATGTCAACGGGCAGTTATCAAATAGAACAGATTAATGATGAATTCCAACGCAGAATTAAATCTATCACAGGGAAAGAATCTAAAATGGCGATCACTGTTTATGAACCAACACTATCAGCGGCTATTGAAATAAATTCTCCTGATTACCTCGTAGATATTTATCAGAATTCGATCAGATCAGTGTTAGGATGGCCTGATATTCCACCGGTTTATAATGGAGTTTCAGAACCAAAAATAGAAGAATTTAAAACGAGTGAAGAAAAATTCATTAAAGATCCAGAATATCGAGGAAAACAACCATGGAGTAATACAAGATTTGGATTTCCAAACGACGATAGATATTACTTTGCCGATTTTGACGGTAAAAGGATCCCCAAGTTGAATAAAGCATTATTTATTCTTAACACAGACACCAGGACGAAGATTAGTTCCTATACTGTTGATGTAGGATTTATTAAACATTTTTTAGATACTCTTAAACCCGAATACGATAAAACGTTTAATGATTTAAGAAATTTACTTATTTCATTATCACAACATTATAATGAAAGTGTAAAGCAGCAAATAATCGAGTCAATAAAACATTTAAATGGGGTCTTATTCGATTTATACATCGTCAATCGAAGTATTATAAACACTGCGACTAAACTCGATGGAAATCGTTACACAAATCCAGAATCTAAACAAGTATTTCTTGATCATTATAAAATAACAGAAAAAGATTTACAAACATTTGTTATACCAGATTTAAATAACGCTGAAATGAAGAAATCATTAAATGATCTTATTGAAGAATATTATCCGGGAGTAATTGAATCGTGGAGAAAAATAGCCCCACCACCGGTTATACTAAAACACAATAACAATCCCTTTGGTGCCGGACGTCATATATCACCAGGTATTGTAAATATAACAACAACAATTGCAGTCAATCTGGTATGTGATGTTATTGAAGGTAGCTATCAGTTAGATCTTTATAAGTCTAGCCAGGCCCAGCAAGGGTACATATTCAGTTTTAGCCCGTTGGTACCTCCCGGTTCGTTAATTGTATCAGAACCAATTAATCCCGTGTACCTGCGAGTTCATAATCCGTTATTATCAAGAATACACTTTAAACTTACAGACCAAAATAATAGAATTCTGGACACGAGAAACGAAGTACTAAATATAAACCTGTATGTGAAATCATAATATGTTATTATAACAAAAAAAAAATATCCAGATGTCTATAATATTATATTCTCTTTGTTTACATAAAATCCGTGCATAATCGAAATCTATTATCTAGAAGACTGTGGCTGCATATTGATTATTCCATATAACGGCTGTGCGTAAAGTTATTTTAAGAACCGCTATATAACTAAATCAATATCCGCTGTTACTGCTTTACGTATAACTCAGTGTTATATAGAATTATATATATTTTTTGGAAACTAGAAGTATAAAATTCCATTTTACACAAAAGTGTGACGTTTCAGTCCCTACGACACGATATATATCGTTTTTCGTTAATTATTTAGTGATCTATCTGTTTTCTGTAAGCATCGCTGTTAGTGAAGCAGCAGCGTAAATATACTTAAATTCAACTGTATTATTGATAAGAGAACGATGGCCGAAATGGTAAGACGGTTGGACGTAGATCGAACTCTACAGAATCTCGCGTGTTCGAGTCTCCAAAAATGCTAAAGATATTATCTTGCATTTGGCGACTGATGCTATTTAATTGGGGGAACCCGGAGCATTTCCTCGAAATCCACAACAGACAAAATACACTCTTTTACCATACACCCTTGAGGGGTGTACCTTTTACACTCCCCGGGGTTTTGTAATGGGGGGGAGAGTGTACAAAATCTGTTGGATGTAGACAAGATTCCCTCGTCATCACCATTTGTATATATTTCATAACCATACAATCATCATTGTATATAACCATCATCTTCATTGTATATAACCATCATCATCATTGTATATAACCATATATCACCTTCATTATATATAACCATTATCTTCATTGTATATAACCATATATCACCTTCATTATATATAACCATAATCATCATTGTATATAACCATTATCATCATTGTATATAACCATATATCACCTTCATTATATATAAGCATTATCATCATTGTATATAACCATATATCATCATTGTATATAACCATATAGTCACCTTCATTGTATATAACCATTATCTTCATTGTATATAACCATATAATCACCTTCATTGTATATAACCATTATCTTCATTGTATATAACCATATATCACACACAAAACAGCTCCCTGACAAAATGAAAGTCATGGGAGCTAATATCTTTTTTATATTAAATATATAAATATATATATAATGAACCAAGAAAACATTAATGATATTATCTGTGCTATTAAAAAACTAAAACATAACGGAATAAAAATATTTGATAATCTTGACCCTCAGAAAATTATGTGCGATTTTGAATCGCTGCAACAGAGAAAATTTGATAATAAATATACACTATCTTCAAACTACAGATTTATAAAATTAATTTATCAAGCTATGCTTGAATCACTAGCTATGGTAAACGACAATCAAGTAAAGCTATTTGCACCTCTTGCACTTTCGATCGAAAATATTAAATCCGAACTGTCTCACGAGTACGAAAGAAAAAAGATCGTGGATAATCGTGTAATGCAATTAAGAAAGATTATGCTATCTGATTCTGTCAAAAATGATAATGACGCTGAGAGCAGCAACGATGAAGGTGGACCCTTGACTGTAATTATCGCTAAACAAAATCCTTGGCAAAATTGACAGTAGAACTATCTGTTTTTTTGTTAAGAAGACAAAATTAGATATATTCAAATACTATCCGCTGATCGTATTTTATTGAATATGCTGATCTAATAATATTATCTGCAACACGTTTTACTGAAGCAGAATTGATGCCAAAATATCTGGCAGCTGCATTAATTGATGGGAAAGTTATTTCTTGGTCTGTTTCTGTATTTATGGATTTAATAGCTCTCTTTACGAATACTTTGCACCTTCCAGTATTTCCACATGCACAATTCTGACTTTGTGTAATAGCCTGCAGGTTAGATAACCGATTATTCTGGGGATTTCCATCAATATGATCAACTACAAGTCCATTTTTAACTACTCCATGAAAACTCTCGTAGGTAAATATGTGTGAGTAATAATTTTTATTTCCATTAGTATTGAATCTAAAATAACCAGTATTAGTAATACTACCGACTGGTTTCTTTAATCTACAGTGTCTGATTACACCATCTCGGGATGCTTCATAATTTTTTATTATGGGATGTTTCACAAATTCGTTTTGCTCCATTATATATAATATTATTTGTCTAAATCATTGTTTTGAAATCTAACCAGATAATCTTCTATGGTCTTTATAGGAGAGTCCGTGTTATTTTTTTGTCATAATATCGTTTTAGTTCTCTGTATTTTTTTCCGCCACATTTTAGACACAATTGAGTTTTTCCTCTTACTCCAACACCACACTGAATACACGGTATTGGTCCTGTACTTCCATTTTTGATACTTTGTGCATGATTTCCGCAGTATTTGTTCACACACGATTTATTACAAAGAGAAGTATATCCAATTTTGAGCCAAGCACATTTGTTTTGTGTTTCAAGCATATATATATATATATACTAAAATTTTAATTTAAATATTTGTTTTAATTATATGGAGGAATTATCCGTTATTGAACCTTCCCCTGCTAGATTCGATCTTGACAGACTACCAGAATATAAATTTAGTGTTTTGATGCAAGATCTGGCATTAACGGATGAGGATGTAACCGAACGTATTCGTGAAGCAAAAAAGGAATTTCGTAATAGTGGTACTGCTCATGTATGGTCAACATTCAGAGTTGGAAATGTTACTAATATGATGAATGACAAACGAGGAAAAGTAATTATTAATCACCTTGATAATCATAAATATTTTATTTTAATAAAATTTATTGTAAATACAGAAGAAGATATTTGGATTATTCGTGATAAGCGTGATCCAGTACGCATACAGTCAGGAAATAATATTGTTCTCTTAAATAATAAATCTAAACCCTGAATACTAACCGGTGTTGACAAATTATATTATGAACGTACATATCCAGTTACTGCAGTTGTATAATATTTCCGCTGAATGATAAACCTGACGTCGGGAATCTAAAACCTATGAGATTGTCAGAGTCAAGAATAAATTGTGTAGCTGAACGAGTTACAGAACATTTTACAAACGCGATACGTGGTAATGGTTTAACTGATTTAAGACGTAAAAAAATAAATATGTGGGCAGAGTCCGTTAAAGATACCGGAGCGTCTATCAAAGATGTCGCTGAGCTAGAGAAAAAATTAAGATTTCCAATAGCAGTAAAAACGTTAACCGGAGAGATTTTGTACAAACCGAAATATATAAAAAATGGAGCTCCGATAGATATTATTGATCATAACGCGCACGCATGGACTGCTGCAGTAACAATATTTCCACGAGATAGAACGGTTAAATTTTATAACGGTGATATCTTTGATTTTATTAAAAATATTAGTAAAACCGATCCTGTTTCTGTTTGGTTATTTCAGAGTTCTGAGTATAATCATTATGATCAATTTGTATGACCGAATGGTGATATTTATCGTACAGAATCTCTCCATGAGGAAATGGAACATCTTGCGCTGAAATATACTTCAGACGATGTCAAAATTAGACAATTATTAAATAATTGTTTTACAGTTCCATCTGTAGCGGCTCATTTCGCTCAGGAGAAAAATTTATGGAAACCAACACGATCGGAATTCCTTGAAGATGTCAAGAAAAGCTGCGTAGAATATGGACACGGTGGATTATGGAACACCAAATACAACCATAGTGATGTTATCTCGGTTGATATAGTAGCGTGTTATCCTGGGAGTTTTCTTGGATATGGAGTATGTTCTAAATACTTTAAGAGATTCGGACATCCTACACATGACATGACCAAGGTTGCGATAAACGGACCCTTACCAGATTTTGACTTAACAGGATTTGCTCACGTAGAATCATTCGAGTTTAGAGAAGATCTCCATCCGATTATTTATATTTGGTTCGGAAAACATTTTTCAGAGCGATGTTGGGTTCCGATAGTACTATTGCGATATATGCTTGATGCTGGATTTTTAATATCGTTGAGAGTAACTGAAGCGATTATATCGTATAATTCACAGAAGCAAGTTTGGTTACCAGAACCGGACAGATTTAATATCGATGATACCAGGAAAGAATTCCCTGATATTGATGAAGATTATATTATTAAAATAAATAAATGCAGGAATAAACATGATGAGAAATTTGCAAAAGATCTTGGTAGAAAGATAATCGGTAAGTTTACTCAAGGTGGTTCATACGATCATAAACGAACATGTACAAGATTGATTATGGACGATGCTGAACTAGATTTTATAATCGCTGATACAACGGAGAAAAATACATTTATAAACAGATGTAGTGCTTATTTATCAGATGAAACGAAACTAGGTACCATTGTGAGCTATCTTGATGGCGAGTCACCGCAGTTTACTCATTTAAGATCTTCGATGTTAGCTTATGTTTCGATAAATCTATTATCGATGATAAATAAATTTCCTCGTTACGCTGTCAGAGTCGCTACGGATTCGTTCTACATAAATAAAAAATATACAGATTTGTTAAAACCGCTACTTGGTAATGGTGAATGGGGAACATGGAGAATAAAACAGGAAAATATATTCAGTTATTCCGAATCTGTAGATGTTGAAATTGTGGAGACATATTACAAAAATAATAATCAAATATCAAAGTCATCTGCACCATCTGTGTATGATCCTGTATCTAGATATAAAACCGTTTATCTTAATGGGTGTGGAGGGTCAGGTAACGTTATCAGAGTGGTTAGAAGTATCCTTGACAAACATCATTGATGGACCAGCTGATCTTGAGTAATCGTCGCTGTATCTTGCAAGGCCTAGTATTGTCGTTGCAACGTCAACGTCCTTCTGGATTGATTCAATATTTTTTCCGTCAATCATGTACGTAGCGCTATCAAACAACGCCATAATACCATTATTCACAAAACCAACCATAATATTAGCGGCGTATGCTACTGGTGCTGCAGGAGCAACGTTATTTTAAATTTCACCTTCTACTTCAATAAATGCTTCAGCGGGTAGGAAATATCTGCTTGTATCCTGAACCTGTAATTCGATTCGTCCACGCTGATCTGGAATTCGTGCGTCGTAAGAATAATATTGATAATCGCGCACAGACTCATCCTTGAGAACTGGTGCATCCATGTCAAACGCGGGGTCAGATACACGCTTAAACATCTTTATTATTATCGTCTTCGTCTAACTCGAAGACCACTTCCTGCTATCAGACTAGCGGTTATATTTTTTTCCTTTTCCGACATCGGGATATCAGCTAACTCCGCTAGTTTTTGATTAGCTGCTTGATTTATTATTTTACTTACATTTGCTGGCATCACTTCAGTGCTAGGTAATTTCACAGGTTGAGGTTGGGTCGCTTGTGGTCTGCGTATTAATCTTGATAGTCTATCTTTGATCGCTGAGAATGCTTTGCTAGCAAGATTACCAACAGCGCCTATACCCTTTTCACGAACAACACCAATAGCTTTCATTCCTAACTGCTTTGCAATCGGTATTGCTTTCGGGGCTATCCTTCTAAACAGACCCTGAATAACATCACCTAATCCATCTCCGTAGGTCGTTTTGTATACTGGTAATCGAGAGTTTATTACCCTGACCATGGTAGGTCCACGAGTATTGTGTATGATCATATTATAGTTAAGTGATTTTATCACTAATTACATACTTAGTCACTATGATACTCATCGGCGATTTCATTAATGAGGGATCGATACACATTAATATCCATAACACCGTCTGTAAATAATCGTTTACAAATATCAGCTACTTCATTAATGATTTCTGGAGAATTATTACCAGCTCGTTTTCCTCCAATAAGGATTTCTAGTCGATCAACATCAGCAAGAACGTTATTGGGACAGGTAATAAAACCACTTCCTAGACCACTTCCAGTTGTGCCAGGAGAGGTGTCTGACGGAATATATTCTTCTTCTTCCTCAATTTTTGTTTGGATTGGTTGTTGCCGTGTTTGTGATTTTGGAGATAAAATTGGTATTCGTGATTTTGGTGATGCTTGTAATTGTTTCGTTTTTTCTTGTCGTTCTTGTTCTTGTTGTTCTTGTTTCTTTTTTTGTCGTTCTTGTTGTTTTTGTTGTTGATATTGTTGTTGATATTGTTGTATTTGTTGTTGTTCTGGCGGTAATTGCATGAAGGTAATATAATTATCTATTGTATGAAAATACTCAATAAATTTTGGATCACTATTTCTAGCCTGATCAACGTCATAGTATATACGAAATATCCATTTGTACCTATTATTACGACTTATAGGTTTATCAACATATTTAGATTTTAAATAATGTTTTCGATCACTGAAACTTTTCACAGCAATCACAGCTAAATCTTCTGAATTTTTAATATCTTTAATATAATTAATAGCACCTTCGGTAAATTTGTCATTTATATTAATTCTTTCTTCTTGTTCTGGTAGACGTTCCTTTATATCACCTATTTCAGCACTTTCAGGTTGATCTTCATCCTCAGGTATTTCCGGGACTGGCATCGCAGCAGCTATTTCGGCTGGAAGTTCACGTAAAATTTCTTTTGTCTTTTTTGTTCTTCTTGCTATTTTTCCAGTTGCTTCAGCGGTTTTCTCTAACACAGGTAGAATACCTTTAGTAGTCTCAGTGATAGGTTTAAATAATTTTTTTGTATCCTCTTCAAATTCAACTTGAGATTCCTGACGCGATTGTAGTTGTTGCTTAACAGAATCACGAACAGGTAGATATTTTTTAATTGCCTCTAGTCGCTCTCGAGCTAATTTAGCTGAGTGTGGTTCTTCAATACTCATTATTGATAATATTTATAATGGATGTTTAATTTATTTATACTTGGTGTTCAGGCGACATGGACATGAACAAATTTAAAAATTTCTTTTCAAAAGCACAAGCTGCCCCCTTTGGTTTTGTAACAATAAATATACATGATCCAAGGTCAAGATATCGTAATGGACTTGATATAATTTTTGGATAAAAATCATAGCAGCAGGGAGGGTGGACGACAAAAAATTAAGTGACCAGATTGTGAAAAAAATATGGTCAATTAGAGAAGTTTTCATTATTAAGACAAAAACTTTTGTTTTACAGCCTTTTGTAGGAACCCTTAATTTCAAAAATAAGGTCTATATAATTAAGCCAAAAAGTTGTAGGGTCCACCCTGCCTGCTGCTTAAACATCGATTTTGAAAATAATGTACAAGAGGTCATTAAGCTGTTGTAGCTTGCTGAGCTGCCTGGATTTGATGTGGTGGCCCAGACCCACCTTTTTGGTATCCCCTGGGCTCCAGGCACAGAATTTGTCAGAGTTACTTTTCAGATTTAAAATTTCACACAAATGTCTAAAACATAATGTTGTGATCCCCAGAATGACCCAACAATCAATTCAAGAAGACTTTCTAAATTGACTGCATAGTGACTGTGTGTATGTAAAGATTTGTATAGATAAATGTTCACCTTAATGCCTGACAAAAAGTGTTTTAATTTTGTCAATCAAAAGTTATAAAAAAAAATTGGTTTGAACCAATGTTTACATCATCAAACACAAGATTTTGTTATATAAGAAAGAACGTCACTTGCAATAAATGTTGCAGAATGTGGGAGATAGTGTTATGCTCTGTTTATTTGCCTATCCAGCACAATTTTTCTGTTAAATTGTTTGTAAATTTTTATTTATCCTTTTTGAAATAAAAATGGCTTTGCAGCAGGTTCTGCCCAGAAGTCCCAGGTGGACATTAGTAAGAATGTCAAAGGTAAACATAAAGTTAAACTTGTAACAGGCAAGTTGGAAAGCTTCTTAATTTCTGTTTCAGTTACAGTTTGAGTTTTTATGTTTTAATTTCAGATGGATGACAGAACTGAACTCTTTGACAATCCGTTTCTATTACCTGAATGGACAAGAGAGGGTTCTAACAGCTGATCCACAAGCATTTCGTCACATTCTTGTAACTAACTCCAAAAACTTTGAGAGACTTAGATCTCGGAGGTTATTATTAAATGGAAACAATTGAATTCCAGTCATTATGATTTTCCTCTTTATATTGACAGCATATCTTGGTTATCCTGTTTTCCCTGAAAAAGACTTTATATCCTCGTTCTTGACCAAGGTCAGGGTAATAAATTATTATGCTAGCTTACTTTTTCAAGTTGTTTTATTTTACTATAATTATTATAATATATAATTATTATATTTTTCTGTTAACTGACATAACCATGTGCATTAGCTTGTATTTTTCAAAAATCATGTTGAGTAAGAGCAAGATTGTCACTACTTAAATAGGGAATTCATCCCACAAACAATCCATTTACAATGTAAAGTGATGCAGTATTGAGTAAGGGGTACTTAATAGGGAATTAATCCCATAAAGAAGCCATTTACAATATAAAGTGATGCAGTATTGAATAAGGGGTACCTAGATAGAGAATTCATCCTATAAACAAGCTAATTACAATGTAAAGTGGTTAAGTCTTGCGTAAGGGGTACCTAGATAGGGAATTCATACTATAAACAAGTCGTTTCCAATGTAAAGTGATGCATTATTGAGTAAGGAATACCTTGATAGGGAATTCTTATAAAAAAGGCCATTCACAATGTAAAGTGATACAGTCTTCAATAAGGGATAGGGGAACTTGTAATGTAAAGTGATACAGTCTCCAATAAGGGAGAGGGGAACTTGTAATGTAAAGTGATATAGTCTTCAATAAGGGAGAGGGGAACTTGTTTAAAAGTCATGCATAAACAGGGGTTCATGTCTTTTTGTTGTATGCTTTACATACATTGCATAGTAGGACAAGTTTTTGGAATGTTCCCTCAATGATGTATGCATTTGTTAGATTGCACAGCTTGGAATGTAAATTCCAATCCATTTTGATTGGTACATTATATCTTGTACAGTAGGCTTTGGAAAATGCATTGTGACAAGGAACCATTCTTGAACAGTCTTGTGATTTCATATGTCCTTAGTATGGTGAAAATATTTTTTACTTGAACAGCAGAATAATTTTTAATTAATTTGGCCACATACAGAATTAAAACTTTGGTTAGAAATTTATATTTCACCAACTTTAAATGGTGAACAAGTTTGGAGAATTTTGCAGTAAAAGTTGTACATATGTCTGTTGGGCTAATGGACTGACAGTGAAACTTTTCTTTTCAACACTCTTTTGTAATTTCCATGGAATATCTTTCTCTCCATATATTTCAATGAAACTATGGATAATTTTATTATTTATTTAATATCCTTACTTATTCAAATGAAGGTTGTTTTTTATTGGTTGGATTCTCCTTGGAATACATTTCCCAATAGTATTATGTTAGGAAAGAAGCTCCACTATCTTTCAAATACAGCAATCATGAAAATAGGTGATCATACAGAGATGGGAAGAAACAGACTTTCTCCGCCTTCAAGCCTCCAAACCGTAAACACTGACATATCCTCCCCCACTGTCTGCACGCAGCCTACCCATGGACAGCTGACTCCTGCATTTTCAGGCTCGCTGGAACTCCCTCTTCCCTCAAAATGGGTGGGTGATCCAGATCATTTTGGAGGGGCTTCGGGTTTCATTCATCCAACCCCCTCCCCTCTCCTTCTTTCCCTTCTTCACAGAAGTCCAGGCAGAAGGATGCCTTCCTTCAGCAGAAGATACGGTTGCTCATTTCAAAACAGGTGGTGGAGATTGTGCAAAATGCACAATCTTTGGGTTTTATTCAAGGCTGTTTCACATTTGGAAAGCAAATGGCAAGCTGAGGCCCATCATCGACTTGAGTCACCTCAGCCAATTCATTGTACCTCCAACGTTCAAGATGGAGATGGCAAGGTCAATCTGCCTCTCCATCAGAAAGGACAAGTATGTCATCAGTCTCAACCTGACCAATGCATATTTTCACAACCCTATCCACCCCGTCTCCCAGAACTTTCTCTGTTTCACTTACCAAGACACCGTTTATTAATTCACCGTTCTTGCTTTCCCCTCAACATCAATCATCCCATGGGCTTTTACCCAGATCATGGAATGTGTTGTCTCCCTGTTCCAGTCGACATCATCCTCAACGATGGCAGGGTACCTGGATGACGTCCTCCAGAAAAATATGGTAAGTTCTATCTTAATCCAAGGCAGGAACAATCTCCTTTCTCTTTTAGATCATTTAGGCTTTTTAATGAACTGGGAAAAGTCAGACTTCTGTTCATCCCAGAACTTTGTCCATTTGAGTATGGAGTTCTTAACCAACTGGAATCTGGTGTGGCTTCCACATGTTTGCGTTACCAGAACTGACAAACTCGTCAAGTCCATTTCCAACAAGACTTGGATTTCAGTGTGAGAGTTCTTGCCACTCCTCGATTTATTCAGTGTGTCATTAGACCTGATCCCACTTGGCTGTCTTTTTATGAGCCCTTTGCAAATGACATTGTTGGCACAGTGGCGCCCTTTTTCAAGTCCCCTCGACCAAGTAGTCATGATCACGCATGATTCGATCATTCCTATGTCATTGGAAATACCCCAAGTTGACTGACCATGGGAATCCCACTGAAGAAGCCATAATCAGAAATAATGGTATGCACTGATGTCAGGGCGTAAGGTTGAGGTGTGCACATGTTGCCATACTTCACTACTGTCAGTGTCATGTGGGAGCAAGGGGAATGGCCTCTGCACATAAACATCCTTAAATGAAGGCTGTCATCAAAGCTTTTCACTTCTGGGAAGATTAACTCTCAGGGAAAATGGTTCTCATTATGTCCGACAGCTCAGTCATGGTGTCCTATCTCAAACAAGTGGGTACCAAATCACCTGACCATTGTGTTCTTATGTGGCAGTTTCTACGATGGTGCGACAAGCTCCATATCAGCATAGGAATCAGACACATTTCTGGCAGACTCAACACCGTGGCCGACACTCTATCCTGTAGAGGTCAAGTCCTTCACTTGGAATGGTCTATCAATCAAACAGTCTTCACTTGGATCTGTGCACTTTGGGGTTACCAACCTTCATCTCTCCCATTCCAGAATCAAAAGCTTGGGCTGTGGATGTGTTGTCAATCAGTTGGGAGGGGTTGTGGGCCTTTGCCCTACCCTCCCATGGTTCTGATACTGAAAATAATCCAGAAGTTATGGGATCAGAATTGCAAGATGATTCAGATAGTCCTTCTCAGATGGGACTAGTCCTGGGTCACCGATCTACTTGATCTAGCAATAGATCTGACAAGGAAGATCCTGATCAAACTGAATCTCCTCAAGCAACTACGGTGGCAGGTGTTCCATCCCTACCTGGACCGTCTTCATCTGTATGATTGGTTCTTTATCCAGACAGCCTTGCAAGACATACAGTTTAAATCTTCGAGTGTGGAGAGAATCTCAAGAGCAAGAAGGCCTTCCACTCTGAAGGATTATAAGGGAAAATTGCACATTTTCAGGGACTGATGCCAGACCAATCACATTGCCCCTTTGAGTTCTTCAGTCCCTCAACTGGCCAACTATTTTCACTGGCTCTTTGAGAGGAAACAGCTGGCTCCCAGTACTATCAAAGGCTATTGCTCTATCATATCAGACACATTCTGACATCATGGCAGATAAGACATTGGGCATGATAAAGACCTTTCAGATCTTTTAGCTACCTGGTAATTTCTGTCTCAGTCGACCAAAATCCCTCACCTTGTTTCCAAAATGGAACCTGTCTTGGGTTTTAACATTGCTCAGTTTGAGTAAATTTGAGCCTCTAGCCCATACTTCGCTAAAGTTTCTATCATGCATGTTTCCTGATGGTTTCAGCATCCACATGCAGGGTAAGCGAGCTATTTACCCTTTCCATCAACCCAAACTATCTTCAGTTCAGATGGGATGATTTGTTGGTTCTCATGAAAAAATATAGCCAAAAACAGATTACTGTCTGCCAGTAACCAAATAGTCATCATTCACTTGCTCTCTTCCATAGACAGGTTGAGAGCAGCAGCAGTGCAAGATCCTGTTTGTACTCTCAAGCACTACTTGAAATGCACAGTCGTGGCATGCACAAACACTTCTTCTTCCTATTGAAAGCTGGGAAACAGGATACCACCCTTTGTGGCTGAAGTGGATTATACTCTCGACATACTCTTAGGTCTCACAAGATCAGAGCCACCTCATGAAGATTACAGCTCGTGAGATTCGAGCCATCACTGTGAGCCTCTCGTTTGAACATAATGTTTTGATCCAAGATATAGTGAAAGGTGTTAGCTGGCATGCAGAGTCAACCTGATAGAGTTTCTCTCTCAGAGATTTAGCATCACAGAGGCAGACCTTGGGTTTGTTTGGGCTGGTGGCAGCAGCGAAGACAGCCACCAGACCCAGCTAAACCATCAACACAGCCTGTTAGCTTTGCTGGATTCGCCAGAGAAGTGTTGTAGGTATGAAGATTTTAACATGATCTTCTTAACCATAGAATCCAGCTGTTCTTCTCCAGAAGGATACCTGAGGTTGAGGTCAGATGCTCAGCATCCCCTCTTCCTATTACTTATTCTCCCAATGTAATGTGACTGGGGATCATATTCAAAGGAGAAAGCAGATTTTTAAGTAAATTATGTTCTCTGAGAATACTTACCCAATCACATTACTGAAAAGCCCTCCCAACCACCCTGCCATGCGAGCATCCTCATTAGTATCTTGATTAGCTAAAAACTAGCGACAACTGGCAGTGCCAAGGGGAGGTAATGGCAAGAGTTACTGCCATTGCTCTATTTGAAATAGACATGACAAGATTATTTTGTCTTTTAGTAGGGCTGGATTTGCAAGGTAGCAGGCTAATATTCCTAATGTAATTGATTGTGTAAGTATTTTGTGAGAAACATAATTTACTTAAAAATATGCTTTCACCCATGGATAGGAAAGAAATTTATGAATGAAGGTTATAAAGTTTCAAAAGTCAGCTTACAGTTGTAACACTGGTCACAATTAAACTAATAGAATCTATTTTAGGGTTAGCAGAGAGACAAGGAAATCCCAGTTGAGGGATTACATTATTTGTCTTTTGTGAGCCTCTGCTGAACTTAACCAGTTTTTAAAAAAGGACAAAATAATTATTCACTTTTATATGACTTGATTTGTGTGCAAAACACTTGTCATGTCTGGCATCATGACATCATTAAAATGCATCATATTATATTATGATGTCATGAAACTGTCACATAATGACCAAGGACAGCTGACCCAAGACACAAGAATTAGGGGTTTAAATTTGCTTCATTTCTCTTCAGATGGGTGAGAATAAACATGTATGAGCTACATTCTTATTCCTATATAATTTTGACAGAGTTTGCAAGTGTGTGAAAGCCATGTGGGTTACGCATGATATCACTGAGATTACTGTATTTACTATATGAAATTATCATGTTTATTACATCATTGCACCCACTGTATCCACTGTTTTTTTTTTAAATTAAAAAATATAAGCAGAAAAAACTCAATTGGATTTTTAGTGTTAAATGTTTTATGATCTATGCATAAAGGTGTAAACACTGTTTGGTAATAAAAAATATAAGAGATGTTCGCTAGACATTCTCTCGACCAATAAAAGAGAATCTAGTTTTTGAGCACTCCTTTCTAATAATAAGAGAAAAATAACTAGATGTACCATATATGATGCACTTAGCTGATAACAGCCTAGACCCAGGTATGCCTTCACATAATGTGCTAGCATGTCTGTGTCCATGCTGCTCACTTTAAATCCTTGGAGTAATAAACAGCATACATCCAGATCTGCCTTTATATTGATGCTGTGTTGGCAGATCAAGGTCAGTGCTGATCACTTTCAACCCTTTGTACATTTAGATCTGCCTTCACATAATTATAACTTGCTGGCATATCTGGTTCCATGCTGTTCATTTTCAGTACTAAGTACACCCAGTTCTGCCACCACATCATTATATGAAGGCAGATCTGGGTGTGTGCTGTATATTCTATTTAGTATTTAATGTGAACAGCATGGATCCTGATCTGCCACCACATTATTATATGAAGGCAGTTCTGGGTGTATGCTATTTGCAGTTTAATGTATTTTATGTAAGGGTAAATATGGGATAGAAAATTCACCACCTTGTATATACTCCCTAAGTTGAGCCCAACTGTGAAAAACATGACACTGATCTGCCATTTCAAAATGCGTCTGCACATCATGCGCCTGTACATCATGGTATATTTTGTTTGTTCTACTGACTGCTTAAGACAAACTGCATAGACCCAGATCTTGCTGATGCATTTT
Organism: Megalonaias nervosa; assembly: GCA_016617855.1. NCBI lineage: Eukaryota > Metazoa > Mollusca > Bivalvia > Unionida > Unionidae > Megalonaias > Megalonaias nervosa. The sequence continues at coordinate 11,814 of JAECUM010015732.1, read as the reverse complement.
GCGATATGGGTCTGTTCAGTTTGCAGTTGGTCTTGTGAGTACATAATGTACTTTGAATTACATTTCTGAATATTCCAATAGAAAAATAGGCATGAAAGCATTAAACTTTTCAGTTTCATTTTCATTGCAGTGGTCTTCAAAGACTAATTGGAAAAGCCATTCTGTTTGTGAATGGTGAAGAACATCATAATATGAGAAAATTGTTGAACCCAGCTTTTGGTCCTAAGGTGCTTATGGGTATGTGAATTGAACTTGCCAAGAAATTGTCTGTACATGTTCTTCAGGATGAGTGTATGCTGCAGTGATTAGGTGTGCCTTTACATTTTTGTCTGACATTTTATTTGCAACTATACTGGTCTTTAAACTCTTGATTTTCACTAAGGGTTTGATTAAGGGTTTGATCCCATGACTCTTGAATGATTCAGATTGGAGACTGATGCTCGAAACCATTTGCCCTGGTTTTGTACTGGGGATCTTATTGTAACGGTAGGCACCAAGTCTCATATTTTCATAGGTTTAATGTACTGGGAATCTAATTGTTACAGTAGGTTCTTATGCCTCAGGTTTTCACAGGTAGAATGTACACGGAATCTGATTGTAACAATAGGTGTTCTGCCTCATGTTATAATTTTACATTTATTTAGGATCTAAAGTACAATTCACATGTACAAGTCATAGAACTAAACTATGAATAAAATTAGACTTAAGTGTAGAAACAAACATACAGACAAATGAGACACAAAAATGACCAAGTTAAGTACCAAACTGAAACAGTGAGTGTCATCAGCACTAATTACAATCAGTATCTTTTAAATAGGCCTGGGATCAATTGAAAATTTTTACAATTGATTTTTGGTTGAAAATAAAAGAAATCAGCTTATTAGCTAGAGATGTCCACAGAACACTATTTAATATAAAGAGAAGGATGACAGACCAAGTGTGGATCCTTATATTACACTTGTATATGAAATGAAAGTTTAACAAGTCTGAACTCATTATACACTGTGACCCTGCTACAACACAGTAGTTGGGAGCTATAGAAACTGACCATGTTATAGACCGAACCGTGTTATAAACAACCAGGTCAGTTAGCTGAAGAAAATGATTCATGTACCCCCCAAAAAAATTTGCGGAGGGGTGGGTGAGTATTAAATGTGGGCGCAAAAATATGTGTTTCATTGGCACAGTTACCATCTTAATCGATGCATATTAAATGAGAAATACACTAGTAATGAAAACAGAGATGGCATAGACAATATTTTATTTTATTCAGAGAACCACGCATTGGTACATACATGTGTATACTGTTTATATATACATGTCTAATGTATAGCATGAATAGAGTATCAACACCATATACTAACCTGCAAATCTCATCACATACACTGAATCCACAATACAAGTAATTCCATAAAAAATATGCACACATACACACACACATTTAAAATATTCAGTAATTTTGTCACAGGTCATATAGGTCTGAATTCAGTGGAAAAAATAGCACAATAACAATGAATGATGAAGCACATTTACTTTTCAGTATGTCCCAAGTCAGAAAAAGTTAGTTTGCATTTTAAGCTGCCATTGGTAGCGTTCGTAAACATGAACTTTTTTCCTTCTAAAAGGAAACTTTCACGGTACAGTAAACATGTTCCTGTCACGTTGGAAAATGAAACAATCTGTCCGATACCATTGCTTTTATTTAAGTTTGGTCCTGACTTCCTTTGAAGAAAGGTTCTTTGTTTTTATTGAAGATTGTAGTCGGCTTTCATTGATGAAGGGTGCATGCATTATTGAAGTCACTGCTAAAGGACAGCTTTGGAGAACCAAACAAATGCCTGTTTCTTATTGTGGTGGCAACATCAAATAATTGTATTGCATGATTGAAACTGATGGTTTTTTTTCCTTTGCTCAGTATGTTTTCATAACAATCGGTGCTTCAGAGGTAATCTGTTTTCTTTGAAATTTCAGCAAAATATCTTATCTGGGTACATTTTTAAAAAAAGGAATTGGCCATCATTTGGTCGATTGTAATTACTGTTCCTGCCTGCCTGTTGAATAAACCAACAAGTAAAATTTTGTTTTTTGGGGTTGTTTTAACATTTGTGGTAGCAGAGTGATGCTGCCTTCCACACATGCATCAGAAATTTAAAAAGGGTCAACGGATGATAGAGATGCAGGTGTTCTGGTCTGATGACAGGGATTACTATGGAAAATGTGAGTGTTCTGAAGGATTTAATTCTGAGTGAAAAGAAGAGGAATTTTACTTACCATCCACATACAAACGTCAGTCTATGTAAATATATTAATTACAAGCAAGCGGCCAAAAATCTAACAAAAGATAGATTATGAGATAATGCCTTGTCTGGTTGATCTCTGTTACCAGAAATGTCAACAAAAAATGTGGATATCTCACAACATAAGTACTCATGCTAGATGTCAACATAAGTGGATTATGATAAAACAATGCACTGTTAAGATGGTTTGTCAATATGGACAAAGAATTTGTTTATTAATAGTAGATAAATTTCAGTGCACTGTATATCAAGGTTGCAGCTTCATTTCATGGGGCGTCTGAATTTTAAACAGCTAACAATGTTGCCAATATAAAAAAAATTGCCAAATGGTATATTTTGCTGCCAATAAGGAAAAAAATCGCAATTTGCGACATTGGTAAAGCCCTGCGCAATCCCTGAATAAACTTTTTACATGTTATTTTTCATACTTTTAATAGAAAAACTATTTTTTTATGTACGAGAAAAATACATATAAAATTTAAGGAGCCATGCCACGATCATCTTGTATTATTCATACGTGATCTCTTCCCCAAAATGATAATAAACTTCTTACGTTTTTTCATACTTTTAAGAAAGACTTTTTTTAATGTATGAGAAAAATACATGTATATGAAATTCCAGGAGCCACACCACGACCGTGTTATATCCAGATTCATGTTATAATGGAGTGTGCTATAGAGGGGTCACACTCTACATGATTAATTCACCAAAACAGATTATCAGCTTCAAGTTTGACTCTGATCCTCTGCAGCTTGGATGCCAAGCTAAATCTAATTTTAAGTTTAAAAAACAACCTTTCCTACTTCAATTATTACTGTAACTGATTCTACACAAAAGTAATAGGCTTTCCAATGTAAATGAAAATAAGTAGCGCATATAAATGAAGTTAATAATTTTAAAATGAAATATATTCTAAATGGTGGGATATGGCGGACATGATTACATTTGCTTTTTGCAAATATTTCTGGCAATTCAAAGGTTCTGTAACTTCTCCACTATAACATATGCATATGTTGTTTCCTATTCAGAGATGATCCCAGTTTTTGAGATGAAGGCCAGGAAAGTGAGTTCAATATGGTGTGCTGTTCTGTCCGAGTCTAAAGATAGAACAAAAGTAATACAGGTCCAGGACTTCCTTACCCGCATTGTAAGTTGGTTTTGTTGGGATCTTTTGTGTTCAGTTTATATGCATGGCAACAAATGCCATAGGGGCCTCTTGGTTTGCCACAGCACTTATATTAATCATACATGCATACATTATGGCTGATAAAATCCTTTAGCCCAGCATCCCAGACTGTTCATTTTTGAAGTTGGAAAAGTGACATTTTCCTATTTAAAACAAGCCAAGCAAGTGCAAAATGTTTGTACTTAATCACTTGATATACCTTTACCTTGCCATTCCTGCCCTCTGGACATACTAAATGCTTGAATCTACATCTCCATTTATTCAGTCACATCATGTGATACAACAGTAAATGATCTTTTATAACTGTCCCATGTGTGGGAGTTCTTTTACTTCTTGACTGCATAAGTTAAGCAACCAAATTATCAGTCTGTTAGAATGTTTTAGACAAAACAAATCCATTATAACAGATTAGCAGTGTTTTAAGTGACCTTGTTATATTGTGTTTACTCATCCCAGATACTCACAGGTGGATCACCCTTTGATTTCAATCCTCCAAGTAAACGATATAAATGAAAAGCACTTGACTGACACTTATTATTGATTATACAGAGGATCAACTTTAACATGTGATATTGTGTTTGAAGAAAAATAATTACAGTAATTAAGGAGCGATTTGTGTTTGCATTTAAATGACAAAATGTATGTTATGATCACTTTAGTTGAAGTAATTGTTAAAAGAGGTGACCTTTTCTGTTTGGATAAAATAAGTTTACTAAATTATTTTCACAAGAAAGTTCATAAAAATGATTCAGCGAAGGAAATATCACATGAAAGTGGAGGTACAAACCTAAGGCACTGTGATCATAAGGTAACTATTCCTCCAAAGAGACACAAGCCAGACTCTGTGGTAGCCAGAAATGTTAAACATGACACAACTAAGAGACAAAGACATTTTGAGCCACATTGGGTTGATCATTTTCCATGGCTTGAATTCATTGACTTGGAAGGATATTTGTTTTTCAGTTATTGAAAACAGAATCCCAAAATGACATGGGTTGGAAATTCATCCAATATGTTTGTCAGTGGAATTGACAAATTCAGAATTTAATCAAGCAAGTCTTATGACAGTTTTGGACCTCATAAAGCCTGTGTCATACAGTATATGCATGACACTAGCCAGCATGTGCAGAAAATCTATGAAATTACAGCTGCTAACTCCACTAGAAATGGTCATTTTAAAAATAAATGAAAATGAAAGGAAAGAAAAGTAAAATCAGTGTTCTATTTTACAAAGCTAACACCACAGCACATGGAAATGCTGTGTTCTCTTCAGGAGAAGAATGGTTTTAAAATTGGTACAAATTATAAGAACAGACACAGAGCATGAGACTTTGTTTTGTCAATTGATCAAGTCGTGAGAGAAGATTTTAGAGGAGGTCTGATTTCAAGTAAATTCTCTTCCTTTTCTGCAGATGGAAGCACAGATGCTACTGTATTGGAGAAGGAAATAACATATATAAGATATTTTGACAATCAAAAAATAAAAAATCAAGTCCTTTGAAGAAATAAATATGTTGTATGTTATTTCTTTGGGTTTTTTTCAATGGATTAAAATGCACACATTTAATTAAATCTAGGCAAGAGATTGAAAAATTTGGGACAACTGAAAATGTTGGTGGGACAAGTGAATTTTTTGAAATCACTTGACCTGGTCAAGTGGTTGAAACAAAAATTTGTTCAGCCCAGTACATACATAGTATTTCAGATGGGCACTTGTATTCAGGCAGTGACTGATTTTTCGTTTTTGACAGATTTTTGGTGGGGAGTTGGATAAGTTGGATTCACCTCTCCTTCAATAATTCCCACACAGTGAGGAGGTCCAAAACCATAGACCATGGCCTATGTGAGGGGGCTGTTTACTGACGGACCTCTGAAAGGGATGGACATCACCAGTGGTGGTGGGGCGAGTTAAGTGGTTGAATACTGGATGAATAATCAGTCAACCAGTGTGAATAATTATCAATAAGCATTAAGTTGCTTTTTGTAATGAAGTTTAGTTTTAATAAATGCAGTCTCTGAAAGATCATTTAAAATATTACTCCAAGTGGTTTCAGCAGTCATCACATGTGTACGAGCAACAATATTGTGTATTACATGACTGACTTTTCCGTGTGAAAGTGGATACATTTTTCTTGTATTATTGTATATTTGTAATAAAACAAGATTCTTTATTCACAGAATAAAAGGGCTAAGAAATGTAAACTTTTTATATTAAATACTTATTTTGTGATTTCAATGCAAGTTTTAGATAAATTTCTGCCCATACTTGAGCAAACCTCTGAGTGACAATTCGGGTATTTTAAGTTCACTATAAACTTTGGAACTCACTTCTCCATAATGAACTATGTCGGGGAAAAAGCTTTTCTTGTGCCTAGTATACCTTTAGCTTTGTTCCATTCTTATTGTTGACAACATATGCAAATGAATATTATAAACCACTGATTAAAGTTAGATACTTTAATTACATTACATGTACATACAGTATTTGAACAGTCAGTGGAAATGAGTTAACCTAACACATGACTGTAAACACTAGCTTTTTTGCAGGTAGGATTTTCATGGCTTTTAACTATGTCTTTCATTCATTTGATACAAAAGACTAATTAACATGATAATACAATGCAACTCAGCTTTTAATTGATTGTAACACTTCCACAACTTGGAGATCAAAACATAGTACCTAATTAGGTTCTGATGGAAGCATTCATAGGCATTACTGTGAAAGACCTGTTTAGTTGGTATTTATTTCTTAAAGTATTCCACCAGTAGGTTCTATGGTTATTTTAATTGATCTGTATTTTTTTTGCATATTGTTATTTACAGTGTCTTGAGAAAATAATTTTTCCAAGAAAATATAAAACAAAATATGTCATTTGTTTTTAAAACTTACAAATTTCACTATGGCCATCTAAATTTCTTGGCTCTAATCAGCCATTTGTATTATAAAATGAGTATTACATCAAGGTTTCATTTGCAAATTTTGATTGCAATCGTATTCACATTCAACAAATAGGGACCCATTCTTTTTGTATTTGGTTCCCAAAAAAATGTAACCTATACCTTAACCATGTTATATGTGTGAGTTATCAAGGGAGGGGTTTATATTGATCAATACTCAAATTCTGATTTAAGATTCATGTGTAGGTTTGATGTAGTGTAAACTAATGAACATACGGTGCTTGTTTTACACCTTGACTGCTTTTGATTCAGTGGCAGTATGTTTTATAAGCAAAGCATAGTTGTGTTCTTGCAAAATACTTTCACTTGTTGATGAATGAATTGCACAAAGTCCGCACATAAATCAGCCAGAACAGTTTTACACATTTTGTAAAATAATGAATAAATCTCCTGAAGATAGTGATACACAGCTAAGTGCAATCTATCTTGTGTAAATTTTGTAAAACCCTAAAGCATTATTCAAATTCTGCAGTGTCATTAATTTTTGTGGGTCTCATTTTTCATGGTTTATGGGTACTTAAATTCATGGTTTTTGCCTGTCCTGTCTGGATATTTGTAGGTATTTGATTTCTTGTATTAATCTCATCAAATACCTCAAAATAAAAAATACAAAAGACCAGAACTATGAGAAGAACAAATGACAGTTGCTTCTGTGGTTAAAGTAGACTACCACTTGTATGAGTCAAGTCAAATGCCTGTAAAGTTAAATCACTTACACTCACCATCAAAGGGAGTTGATGCAGCCAACATCACTAAGCTTTTAATCAGTTTTTAAATACACTTGTATGATCTCATCCATAAAACACTGACCATACAGTTGCACCATCAATTACTTTCTGATGACCATGGCATTAACACTGTGACTTAAGAGAGGTAAAATTCAGCTTAGATCCCAGTTGTTTTGGATAATGTCATCATTCAATATGTGAATGAACCAAACGCATGACAAGCTGCCCTTGCTTAATACAGATAGCAAGCAGTGTCAAAATTTATTGTGTTCAGGGCTCATCAAAGTGCCAAGATGCAAACTTAATTAAAAACCATGGAATCACTCCATTATTTGAGCTAGCCTCAAGTACAAACCAACTTCAACCGCTAAACTGTACTTAAAACATTGTCAGTGAAGTAAATTCATGTTGAATGGATAATTGCAGCTCACATGAAAATTCGTGAAAAATCAGACCTAATTATATGTGGCTTTTAGAATACTAGACTTGTTTAATTCAACAATTTCAGGGTTATTTACCCTATAAACATTTGTGTGTGCTGACCAACTTGAGTGACCTGATGTTGATTCAGTGGTTTTATCTGAAAATCAGTGAAGTGTGAGCTTCAGTACTTGACTGTTATTGGTGTATATACACTGTGTTTCATCAGTAATTGTGCCTTAAGCAATAGCTTCAATATTTTACAGTCATGTTGGTCATTAGGATTAAACATGCAAGGATAGAATGAGATTTGCCTTTCATGAGGATTAAAATATTTTGATAACAGTTTCACTTGAATAGATATTAAATCTACTTTTCATTTATAGTATAATTTCTTTTTCTTTCTTTGTCATTAATAACAGTATTTGAATACATTATGATTTGTCTCATTCTCTCGATTCTTACTCATCTTACGTCATATAGATTTAAGGCAGTGAGTGAAAATTACAGCTACTGGATACCATTTAGATACATGTACATTGAAACAATATAAAATTAACCACTCCAGTGGCCTAATGGTTAGAGCATCCACCTCGGATGCAGGAGGTTGTGGGTTCGAACCCTGGCCAAGTCATACCAGAGTCTTATAAAAATGGTATTAGCAGTTGCCTCGCTTAGCGCTCAGCATTAAAAGGTTAGTGTTAGGACTGGTCAGCCTGGTGTCAGGATAATGTGACTGGGTGCGACACGATGCTACATGTCTGCGACATGATGCCCCAGTGCTAGACATTATTAACTGCCACACTGCAGACATTGTAGTGATATGACTGAAAAATTGTTAAAGCTATGTTAAAAATCCAAATCACACACACAATATAAAATGCCATATAATACTTTTTTTTAAGGGTGAAAATAAAACTGACACATGTAAAAGCTAATATTTTTTAACCACATTACAAAAATAATATTGATTTATCAGATAGGTTTATTGATCTCTCAGAATGAAACACAGTAAACAAAAAAGAAGGGGGCTTCTTTATGATGTGTGGCTAATTTGTTTTTGTTGGGTCTTTAAATTTGTGGTTCAAGGCAGTAATGAAATCCACGAAAATTGGTACCCAACAAAAATTATTGATACTACAGTATGTGTTTTGTGATGTTGTCTGCTACAGTGTACAAAGTCATGGTCTTAAACAGTCAGGATATTTTTTAGTTATGGTTTGCATTTACACTTGCTATAAACAATAATATTAATCAGGTTTGATGCTGTAATAATCAATGCCTCTAAATAATTTTTTTGGTAAATTTTCAGACTTGTAGTTTGGTTAGTGTAGAAAATAAACTGGTTATTATAGATGGCATTCAATATAAATTTGCATTCTTTTTAATATTATTTATTTCAGTATTCTGTACCACTCTAATATGGCATTAGATAATATTTACATGATTTTGTTACATGTGTCTATTTAAACAGATATTTTTGTAAACCTTAAATTTAAACATTTGAACTGTGCCAAAATGTTTCTGTTTTCTAATTTTAATTCTGTTTGTGATCTTTGCTTTTTAATTAGTCTTTTTCACCTGTAGTACTTTTATAAAATGAAAACCATGTTTCTGTTCCAGTAAAATTTACTTGGGACTTTGGGAAGGAAATTTCAGTGTGGAGTAGACAGTGATAAATGAAACTTAGAATTCTGTATTATTTTCATGTGAATTTTTTGAGTAATCAAAGCACACTATCATATGTTTGTTAAAAACTGCCTTCCATGGGTACTGTATGCATTTAAATTGAACAGCCCTGAACATGATTACATTCCAGATAATTGTATTAGTTTCTAACAAGCTAAAATGTCACTTTATGTCCAGTTAATACTTTCAGACACTTGACAGCATCTGTGATATAGCCCTTGACTACCATCCTGATGCAATATCCCAGCCAGAAGCTGCAAATGTCACAATATTTTCCAGGCTTTTCCTGGAGGTTGCCAAAGTCCGGTAGGTACTTACTTATACTTGTTTTTAACTTGGAGGATTTATTCTTCTCAAGCCTATTGCATGGTCTACTTACAGTTACTAATAATAGTCTGTATATCTAAGATAATAGGCACTTTTTTGTATTTAGTTCTGTTGGCATTTTGGCTCTTGAAAAGTTTATCTAGCTTTGTAAAGTGACATAAGTCAATTTTAATCCTAAGAGGAAACGACTACAAGTGGTTATGATGGTGTTTGATGGTTTCTATGTAGAATCATTTTAGTACCAGTACAAAATGCTCACAAACAGTAACTGCTGATATATTTTGTATCCAACTCTTATGAATATTTGTATCAATTCTCTTTTAAGAGATAAAGAGACAAGACAGTATCAATATATATGTCATCATGACAGTATCAATATATTTGTCATCAAGACAGTATCAATACATTTGTCATCAAGACAGTATCAATATATGTCATCAGGACAGTATCAATACATTTGTCATCAAGACAGTAGCAATATATTTGTCATTAAGATAGTATCAAGATATATGTCATCAAGGCAGTATCAATATATTTGTCATCATGACAGTATAAATATGTTTGCCATCAAGACAATATCAATACATTTGTCATCAAGACAGTATAAATATATCTGTCATCAAGACAATATCAATACATTTGTCATCAAGACGTGTTCAATACATTTGTCATCAAGACAATATCAATACATTTGTCATCAAGACAGTATCAATATATTTGTCATCAAGACAGTATAAATATGTTTGTCATCAAGACAGTATCAATACATTTATCATCAAGACAGTATTATATATTTATCAGCAAGACAGTATCAATACATTTGTCATCAAGACAGTATCAATTCATTTGTCATTAAGATAGTATCAAGATATATGTTATCAAGACAGGATCAGTATATTTGTCATCATGACAGTATAAATATATTTGTCATTAAGACAATATCAATATATTTGTCATTAAGACAATATCAATACATTTGACATCATTACAGTATCAATATATTTGTCATCAAGACAGTATCATTATATTTCTCCTTCGAATATGTTCCCCAATCACTTTACGTTAGGAATATTAGCCTGCTACCTCACGAATCCAGCCTTACTAAGGACTCACTGGACAGTTTATCTGGTGAATTTTCATCTGACAATGACCTATTGCAGAAAAGTGAGAGTAATTTTACGCTGAAGATACAAACAAAAACAAACTAATGATTTTTGTAGAAAGCATGCATGTGAGATTTTTACTGCGGCAATCAGGTTAATTCCTTATACAACTGGTGGCTTTTATACTGAACCAACACTGCCACCAACCCCTCTTTTTTACATTCATTTTGACAGCAGAGAGCTATTTTGACTATTTTCCTGTGACAAGGCAGCTAAAAGAATCAGTATGTGCCTTATGCATGAATAAAGTTTACTAGTACTATAACAAATTAGCATACTTTTCATCACCCCTCAACCATCTCGAGTTTTAGATATTTACCTCTGTAGCAGACATATGTAAATACGTAAGCCAAGTCGGCTGTTTATTTGCAGCCCAAGTTACGCATTTGATCTCCAGTGCTAGTCTAACTGTGACAGGCAGTCACCAAACAAGCCAACCCATTTTCAAGCCTAACTCAAAGTAAATCTAAACCATGTTACAGATTTAGCTTCTATGTGAATTTATAAATGCTAGTCTTATGATAATTAGGTTCATGCCGTCTACCTTAAAAATTAGGGAGGTGTCAAAATATGAAACTATCCAGTGAAACCTTAAGAATTTATATGCCAGTTGGATTAGGGGAAAGGCTTCTCAGTTTCAAAACTTTGGGCAATTCTGAATAAAATGCAACTTTAACATGTGTAAAATAGACAATCGTCTGTTTCCTATGATGTATGGCAGTTGTTGATGGTTGAGAGCCATGATATAGAGCAACAGCTATGAGACACCTTCATACTTTTATTTTTCTCACCCAAGCGACAGAGAAATCTAGCTGTTTTGCTAACCTTACTTTTCTTATCTGAGTCTGGTTATCTCAGTCCGGTTGTCTCGGTCTAGGTGTCCACGCGCTAGGGACTACTTTTAAAAAATAAACCTTTGTTGTCTTCTGCTATGCCTGACGTAGTTGTTCTAAAATCAAACAATAAGGACAACAACAACAACAACAACAAACAAACAAACAAATATATAACAAAACAACATAGTAACTTAAGGACTCTCCATTTTT